>VRLP01002398.1:0-89805 GCA_009660295.1 Lophius piscatorius | reverse complement strand
GAGATGAGGTTGAAGAGAGTAAATGTATTTGTTTGTTTGTCTGATTATCAAGCAGAGATCTTAGAAAGAAGGGAAGGAAGGAAGGAAGGAAGGAAGGAAGGAAGGAAGGAAGGAAGGAAGGAAGGAATGGATGTGGATTCTGAAACAGTTGTTCTTCTTTCTTCAACTTTGTGAGATCAGGCCCTCATTTTATACCTGATTCATCGAATATTAGAAGGTTCTGGGTTTGAACACTGTTGTGGAATAACTTTTTGTCTTAGACCCAAATGTGTAGAACTCAAAACACACGGAAGCAGGCTGAAGAAGAACAAGAATGGGTTTGATGAAAAAATAATAAGGCACCGCGATTATTTCAGATTCGAAATAGTACAACTTGTACTCTTTTGATAATTGACTGCTAAAAATGTGGGAATTGTTCTAAATTTGGCTTTAGTCCATATAAGTCATCGCCACAGTGACGGGGATCAACCGCGGTTTTGACGGCCGTCACTATCTCCTCTTAGCTGCACAGGACACTTCCTCCTAAGAGGTTTGTGGGTCAAACTCTTGAGTCCCGCCCGCTTCAGTTATGATAAATGTGTTTTTTTATGGTACCGCTAATGTCCTAAAAATCCAGCCCAAGGAACTGTGATGTATTGCGAGCAACAATTATGAGTAATAAGGACTTAGGGCTAAACAGAGGGCTATTCTTCAGCCCTCCGACTCAGCCTCCTTCCCATTATTCTAAACGGAGTCGCACGGACGGTTTGATGTTTACCTGGAGTGAGCTCTGCTCCACAGAAATGTTCCGCTGCAAAAATACCGTCTCGGATGTTGTTATGCTTTGAATTTACAGGGTCAGGCCACACTATGCACACACGCCGAGTCAGAAATCCTCTTCTGCCTGCACTCCTCCGTGTAATCCCTCAGACAAATTACAACAGCTTCTCCTCCTCCCGCTCCTCTTTTTCTCCTCCTCCGCCCTCCTCTCTCTACTCTCTCCATCCGGCTGCAATTGGATTTGGATAAAGATGGTTTTTCCTTTTCTTCTCTATTCTTCCCCTATTTGGCTAAAGAGGGATTTGCCTGGGGAGATTACACACTCACACACACACACACACACACACACACTCACACACACACACACACACACACACACACACACACACACACACACACACACACACACACACACACACACACACACACACACACACACACACACACACACAGACTAGCGCACAGAGACATAGCATTTGAGGAAAAACATCTTCACTAACAAATAAGCCCCCACCCCTCACCCCCCCTCCTTCTTGCACTATAGTGACAAGCTCCATAGCCAGAGGTCAACAACCTCTTTTGCCTTCGCTTTCTTTCAGAGCTCTGCATCCATCTTCTCCTCTCCCACACACTCGGGTCTCGCCACTCTTTTGCACTCCGCCGTCCATCCTTCACCTCTGTCCTCGGCGCTCTTCCATCTCGCATCCTCTCCTCTTCATTCACTCTGGCTCTGCGCCTTCGCCTTCGTCCCTACATTGCCATGAAGCAATGTAGGGTTAATACAGTCGTCTCATTATTGTCCTCGCTGCGCTCGTTCAGGTCAGAGGAGCCGGCCTCGGCTCAGCGCGATGTTAACTCTGAACCCCCCCACAGAGTACAGCTCTCTCAGAGAGCAGGGGTCGACCTCCTGCCACTTCACTGCGAGCAGTTAAACTCCTGTAATGTACAGTGTGTGTTTTCGCTGTGTGTGTGTGTTTGTTTTCGCTGTGTGTTTGTGTGTGTGTGTGTTTGTTTTCACTCTGTGTGTGTGTGTGGGTGTGTGTGTGTACAACGATGCCATGAACACAATCTCCGACACACTAAAGTAAACAGATCATTTTCCCATATTAGCACAATGTAGGGTTAATATTAGGCTATTATAAGACACTGAAAAAAACTTTATTCCCAGTGTGTGTGTGTGCGTGCGTGTGTGTGTGTGTGTTTGTGTTTGTATTGGGGTTGAGGGGGTGGTGGTGGTGTGACTGAATAATTGAAGGGTGGAGGCAGCACAAGGTCTTTAACCCTGAACCCAGACAAGACAACAATCAATATTTCAGCAGAGACGGAATGATACGGCACACATTTACACACACACACACACAGACACACACACACACACACACACACACACACACACACACACACACACACACACACACACACACACACACACACACATGCACTTTATATAAACCCGCATTAACCAGCTGTCAGTGTGTGTGATATCAAGTGTTCTTCTGTACAGGGAATTTGAGTAGCAGTGTGTTAGAAGGAGTCCAGAATAAAAACTTTATATTTTTCTTCCGTTAGATTGTCAGAATTTAATGAATGCGGCCAGTTTTACTAAAAGTTTTACAATATACACACGTCAAGCGTTTTGAATTTTTACAATCAGTTGGTAAGAAAACAGTAGACCCCCCCTCAACCCTCAACCCCCTCCCCGTTGCGTAGGCCACCGGTGGTGGTAATGGGGAGGGACCTGTCAGCTCACTTAATGCAGCTAATGTTTGCCTGCGCCTGGGGACACGAGGACGGAGACACACACCACCCTGACACACACACACACACACACACACAGAGCTCCGCTCTCTCCCTCTGTCACCACTCTGTCACATTCTCTCTCTTCTGCACCCCCCTCTCTCTCCCTCCCTCCCTCATGCCCCCCCTCCCCCTACTTCTCCTCATTGCAATCCTTACTCTCTTCCACTTACTTCTCCCACACTGCACTGCACCCAATCTCTTAATACTTTCCATGTTTTCCCCTCACCGCTTGATTTATAGAATAAAAACCTTCCTCTTCTGTCCATTTCTATAAACATTGAACAGGAACAAATAGTATTTGAGTATTTTATATACCGCAAAAATAATGATGCATTAGTGAATCCATTACATTCTGACCTTTCTGGCTGGTCCATAGGATGCAAACATGTGGAGACCACCTCCCTGAAAGAACCGCCGCCTCAAGGTGGCGGGGGGGTCATACCCCTGTGATCCCGAGAGCTGTGCTGTCCTGGATGTCGGACCCTGGTAGGGTTTTCAAAGGGAAAGTGGTCTCTGGGGACCTGACCGAGCTAGAAGGGATTCAAAGAACCCGTTGAATAGGCCTCAAAGGAGTTGAGGCATATCGTTTGGAGTAGAGACCGAGGAACCTTTCTGGAACCGGACCTGGGAGGAGAGCTCATTGGAAAACATGTTTTTTGTCCATTGAGCTCAGCCCAACAGGGCTTCATAGAGCTGCTGCCCAGTGACCTCATCACCAGCAGGGATGGGTGTTGGGTTCATGTGCAAAGCAGTACGGATGACAGGCGGCAGACGGAACCTGGGCCTTTTGTCTCCTGGCATTGATGCCTGGTTCTGGAGATATAGAATTTCACCTTTGGTGGGGAAATGCCTGAACTGGCATGAACTCTCTCATATGCATTGTAGCGGTTCTGGAAACAGAGAGGGTCGCCTCCAGGAGCAGTCCAGAGTATCCGGCTTACTTGGAGGTTCTTGGTGGCATCTTAGAGAGGGTTCTGAGAACTCTAGAACTCTAGAGTCCAATAGGGCAACGATGGAGCAGCTTGGAGACCCAATCTCAGTAGACTCGGATTCTACTGAGGTTGTGTTCAAAAGGCTGAGGGGTCATATTTATCAGGGTGAACAAACTTCTCTCCCGACTCAATGGTAGGACTCATCTAGGTTTTTTATTATAAGACTTGCTCAATTGCAACGGTAAACGTCTCCTCCTCGGGCGCCCCATCGACCCCTGGTGTCCTCCAGGGCTCTGCCGTCGGCCCCTTACTCTTTACAATATACATACTGCCACAGGGTCATGTTGTAAACAGCTTCAGTTACATTTTTAGTGTGACAACAATAGCCAATCAACAAAACAGTCGAGCAGGACATCAAAGGGTTAGATAAGCTAGAGTCAAGTATTCATTGGTTGTGATGCTGACTTTAAGGAAGCTGGTTAGATCACAAGCCTTATCGTTTAGGGCCACTGTAGAGTAATGTCAAATAAAGAAATCTAGCAGAATCCATGTGGGGTTGGTTCTGATCATTTACCTCTTTTTCCTCACTGTCGTTAAACCGCAATATTTAAAAAAATAAATGCAGGCCTTTTGAATGTACCTGAGATTATGTTCATAAATGTTGTTGTAGACATGCTGCTATGCACAAACAAACACTTATAACCAGAGGAGAGCACTGAAGACTACTACAAGGTTAGCAAACAATCTCCCTCTTTCTAGTCCTCTCCTACATTCTCTCTCTCTCTCTCTCATTATCTCTCTCTCTCGCTCTCTCTCTCTCTGATGAATTTCAACCAAACAAATCACAGATGCAAAGGAATCTCCTTCCTTTCCCCTCATCGCTCCCCTCCTCTCCACCTGCTCTGTTTTTGGGTTCCTCTCTGTCTCTCTCCACCTGGTTTCCTCATCCACCTTTCCTTCCTCCCCCTTGTGAATGCAGATTTCGTTCGCTCTCATTATAATGATTTGACGTTCAGCTTCTGTTGCCGGCCCATTAAAACCAAGCAGCAGCAGCAGCAGCAGCAACAACCGCGGCGGCGGCGGCGGTAGCAGCAAGAGCTGCATTTCCTTCTACTCCTAAGATGGCCTCTACTCTGCATACCGCATTACTAACTCAGATACAAAAACAGCCCACATCAGCACCGCTCTTCTCTCCAGATGTAATACGTCTGAACTCCTGAATGCAGCAGACGAGGATGCCACACGCAGACGTTCTGAATGACCTTCTAACCAAAGTGCCATATCTTAGTGTCAGCCATTTATGGGGCCTCCCCATTCTTTAGTGAGTTGTGTTTAAAGACTGGACAGGGATTGGATGGATGACGGGTGGAGAGGGGGGTTTCTATTTAAAACCAAGATGTAAGCAAGAGGTGGAGGCATGGGCCAGGAGATTGCCATGTCTCTTCCACGCTCTGTTCCACGCGGCTGGATCCATACTGTTACATTAGTAGTAGACATCCCCGGTACGGAGAGGAGGCTACAGATACTCCCCACCTCTGCATCATGATTAGGTCTGTGTCGTCAAGTTCTTTCTTGCATTAAGAAGGAGCTCAAGAACTTCACCTACACTATGCTGATGTTGTTCTGATGTTGCTGAGATTGCAGAAATTCTTGAGATGAAAATTTCTTTTGCTTTATGAAGCATCCGGCAGTGACAGTGACTTTAAGTGGAGGAGAGTGTCGAGGCCAGGCTGGATGGAATTGTCAGTGGATATGACATCATGCAATATTTTCTCTTTCTGTACTATAGTCCCATGCTAGAAACAAGAACAAACTGCAGTGTATCTTTTTATATTTTGGCAATCTTTTAATGGCGACCCAACATTTTAAAAAACGAAAACCTGAATTTGTTGGCCTAGATAGGATTTTGAACTAAGCTAAACAATAAATAGAAAGATAATTTAATCATAATCAAATTATGAGTTGAGTTTCTTGCACTAAGTTGACTTAAATAGACCATTAATGTTGGTAAAACACTACAATTACAAGATGGACCCTTCTTGAGTTCAGGCGCATGCTTTGCCCAAAGAACGGGGTTTCCCGAGCATTTCTGCAGGGGCTTACATATTCCATGCCCACTTCTCCCATTTCTCCTGTTCTTCTTCAAGTCTGAAGGTAAAAAGGTGCTATGTTTTTTAATTGTTAGGGTGGCTGTGGAACAGTTGACCGCTTATCAGAAGGTTGGTTGTTCAATTTCTGGCCCCAGCAGATTACAAAGTGTCCTTGTGCAAAATAGTGAACCCCTGAGTCCTGATTTGTGAGCCACCACTGTGTGAATATGCTGAAAAGTGCTTCAAGTGGTTGAACTTAAAGCACAGACAAGAAAAGATCTATGAGAGTACATCCCATCTAGTATATAAGGTTTTCAGGATAGGAAAGATAAATCATCCCATAATGAGTCGGTCCAAGTCTTTGGGATTTTGTCCGAAACTCAAGAATTTGAGTTTGCTTCAAAACTCAAAAATGAATACAGTTAAAAAAGAATAAATTAAGTTATCCTTACTCTTCCTTTTATCAGCAAACACGATAAAATCCTTAATAGGGCTGTGATCCCATGATGTCATCTGAATGAAAAGTTGCATTGTGGGTAATTAAGTTAGCAATTAAAGACAAACAATGCAAGAAGATAGTTTGGATGTTGGAACCAGGTAAAAATAAGAAAACTTAAAGATTTGAACGAATCTGTTGGAACCAGGTAAAAATAAGAAAACTTAAAGATTTGAACGAATCTGTTGGAACCAGGTAAAAATAAGAAAACTTAAAGATTTGAACGAATCTCGGTCAAACTCTGATGGCTGGTGGTTATAATGTTATGGCAAACTGGGGTAAAAGTAATGCTACATCAAATGGATTCCTCTTTTTGCAATGCAACTCTAATCCTAACCCTTGGCAACATGCTGATTTTAGAGTGGATGCCCACTCCATATTTTTTATAGGGACCTTCTCATTACATTGATGCGCTCAATTCACGTTATTTTCAAACTTGGCCGTCGGCCTAGAGGAGGCCAGCTGTGAAAAAGTCTAATTTAGTTCCTCCAACTGCTTTCTAGCATGTGCTTCTTTTCTTCTTCCTCTGACTCACTGTGACACAGGAAGTGTGTATTCAGTGGAATGTAACACAGTTCAAAGTGCCGCATAAAGTGTGAGTGAGTGTATTTTCAGTAGGGACTGTGTGCTTGTGTAACTCTACATGCACTGAGCGCTTTAGGACACCAAAGAATTCCAGAAAAATCAGGATACCCGGAAGCATGAAAGGACACCTTAGCAGGACTCCCCATAGTCGTCTCCTACATCAGTGTTCTCGTTATCATCATCCTCCCTGGGATCTTTCTTCATCTTCTCTTTCAGCCCTTCAGTCTGTATTTCTTCACTTCCTCCCTCTGAGTTTGTCTTTGCTCTCCTCCTTTTCCCTGCGTTTCTCTTCCTTACGTCCCCTCCCCCCTGGTCTGGGAGTGACATTGGGCTAAAGTGGGACAGAGTGTAGGGGCGCACTGAGGCAGAAGAGACAGCCAGGCAGGGAGGCAGGCAGGACTGCCGCTCCGCTGCCCCCCCCTGCAAGCACGTACCTCTGGCACTCCTGGCCCCTCAGGCCCCCCTACAACGTCTGGGGGACCCGCTTTCAGCATGTCAACACTACTCCACTCCAATCACCAACATCTGTCGCTGCACTTGGTTTGCTTCCCATCGTCCCTCGTTTCCTTGACTCCTCCTCTTTGTCCTCTTTTTGGGTCTTTGTCGCCAAGATGCCCAGCAACAGCAGCGAGGGTGCATCATCACGGTGGCACATGCAAGCGAGGGGAGCAAAGGGAATGGAGAAACTCCCGCATTCTCACATCCGCCCTTCATGCAAGGTGCACTGAGCCGCACACAGGTCCGGCTCCCAGCTGACCCCTGCCCCCGCAGAGTCCGTACGTGTCACTGTGATGCTGCTTACATGCTCTGACACAGTCGTTCCCCCACTGAGGAAAACATAGCTCTACAAAGGGCAAGACATTATTGATTTGTGTGGGAGTTTATCACATGTGTGCCAGCCGAACACCCCCCCACACACATATACAAACACACACATTCACTCCCCCCTCCCCTCTCCTTTTATCCTGCACACACTTGTAAGCAAAATCAGCAGCAGCAAAGTGTGTCCAGGTCTGTACTAGTAGACAGTAGATTTTATTTATAAAGCCCCTAATCACAACAACTGTTTACTTTTCTAAAAGGAGCAGGTCTAGACTGATCCTCTTTATTCTTCAGACGCCCAACAATTCCCCCGTGAACAAGAACTGGGTGAGAAAAAACTGCTTTTCACTGGGCGGAAAAATCAAACTTGACACCTGATATTGGAATCCAGTTTAACAGCACAGCAGTTAAGACAACTTTATGCTCTACTTACGTATAAAAAAAGAATAAACAAGACTTTTTATTTATTATGCAACATCTGTTATGCAACAGATGATGCGGATAATTAGTCTTGTCTTTGGGGAGATTCATGATTGAAGGATCTCCGCCCTGAGCAGCAGCAGGTATATCACCCTTTTGGAGTCTGGATACTGGTGGCGGTGGTGGCTGATGACTCTGCTGAGACTGATGAATGATGAGGATGATGGATCTTTGAGGACTGGCTAATAAAGGTCCTGAAGTGTTTTCAGTTTGATCGATAGGATGATGGTGTGAAGTGGAACCACACTGAAGAAGAATGGCTGCTTCAAATATGGCAACAATCTCCTCTTTTCACCGTTTTACTGGAGGTGGCTGTTGTTCTTCGGGAGCAATGATTGACCCGCCTCATCATCGACAACACATGACGTGACATGAATCACCTGTTGGTGTCAAACTTGTGGTATTGACAGGCTTCCATAGACGACAGATCACAAATTCCGAGTGATCGCCTGATCTGACGTTGACGTGACTAAAAATATCATGTAGTCTGAATAGAGCGTAACGTGGAGAATAAACAGACTTAAGTGAACGCTGTGATTTCGGGAGCGTCCGTGATGAATCTTTTCCCAGGTTGCCATGTCCTCTTCTCCGTTATGCCAACAATCACAGACAACAAGACCTGTGTGCGTGAAATCGGACCGTTCACACATCATCGTTTTGTGTTTTCTGCAGCAGAAATAAGGTCACGCTTTAGTAGACTCCAATCTGTGTGTGTGTGTGTGTGTGTGTGTGTGTGTGTGTGTGTGTGTGTGTTTATAATGCATTAGAAATGTCCCTTTAGCCTTCTCATGACTGGTGAGCATGTCTCTATCTATTATCCATGAGACTAAATAATTTAAGACAAAAGCGACACAATGCACCTCATGTTGATGCGTCTGGAGGAGCATTTGCATCCAGCGCGTGTCGTTGGCTTGGCGACCACATGGAAACACAGGTAAATGTTGTTGGGGGTCTTTGTTTAGCCTTTTTGCATTTTTGCAGTCTGACATTTAGCAAATATTTTATCAGGAAAGAAAAAAGACGGTGGCGGCTTTTTTCTTATTATCCCCCTTTCACAACACTTTTCTTCTGCTTTCATTATCCCGACATCCAACCCTGCCTTCATCTGGCTACTTGAATATTTATGGCCATTCCAATTAAAGCGGCGGAGGCCTTTAACCATTACCAACGCAAAGGCAGCGATGAAGACGTGGGTAGTGGGCTGATGATAAAAACAGACAGATTATGAGATTTCTTTGTCTTTCTATCTCTTTTGGCGTGGATGAGTGCGTTTTTCCATTTCCTTTATTTGTTTTTTTCTCTCCACTCTCTCTCTCTCTCGCTCTCTCTCGCTCTCTCTTTAGTCTCAAGCATGAGTTGTTCAGAGAGGGTGAAGGGTGTGTGGGTGTAAGGGGTGGCACCTTCTGAGATCCGACGTAGAAGGAGAGACAGAGAGGAGAGACAGAGGTAGAGAACAGAGAAACCAAGGAAACCAGCGTCAAAATAAGGAAAGACAAAGAAAGCAGGAGACGATGATGATGAAGTTGGGTGCGGAGTGAGGAAGTGGGGGCTGGGGGGGAGCTGGCATTTGACGGTGAAGCATGCCTTTTTAATGAGAGCATTAGTCCTCCACATACCTATCCTCAGATCACTGAATCACGCTGAACCTGGTTAACAGAAGCCTGGCAAGGTCAAGGGCTCGGGCTGGAAGCCTGAAACACTTGTAGCCAGATAGGAATAGATTGAGTACGTTTGTTTTCCTCGTCTATTATGTTACCAGGTGAGTGAAAGAGAGACAGCCTGAGAAAATCACACTATTCCTCTATATTAACCTGTTCTGCCCATTGGATATTTTCAGTTGAGCGTCACCTGAATTAGATAAAAAAAACTCAACTACCTGGTGTAGAGCTGAAAGTATTATACCCCCCCGAAATGTCGGGTATATTTTGGAATCGCCATCGCAAGGTGTGCCTCAGAATAGTTGTGTTGATGCTATAACTCAGAAAGTGCTTGATGGATCATTTTCAAATTTTGGACCCACATTGGCCTTAGTACGAGGAACAACTGGATTGATTTGGGGAAAGATCGGTTGTATATATCCGATGACGGGGGTAGTTTACCTCCAAATGTTTTAGTGGTATAATTGCTCAACCGTTGGTAAATATGAATCGACGTTCGACAAAGTTTACAATTTTAGTTCATATTTTAGTCACTAGAGGGAGATTTTTGCGAAAAACACTGTTTTTCAGACATGATGTCGTAACCATTAGTCTGATTTAGCCCAAATTAAAAAAATGAAATATAATCAAGGAGATCCATCTTTTATGTTGTATATTTTATTCACTAGGGGTAGATTTATTCTTTTTTTTTTACATAAACAAAAAAAACTCCAAAGTTTTTGGAGCTCAGCTTCCTAGTATCTTTTATAACGTATCCAATTGGATCAAATTTGATGGAAACACCACAAAATACACCTTTTCTTACACAGTTTTGTGTGACAGAACCAGGAAGAACCTCCATTTGGCACAGCTGGATAACCAGTTTTCCCAACATGTGACAAAAAATGGGATTTTGACTGCAAATAGCAATTACGTCCACTAGGGGTTGCAATATGAACCTACTGCAACACTTGACTGTGACATAAACCAGAGTTTGTGTTACAATCTATCACTGCGAACAGGCAAAAACTAAATACAAAGAAACTGTGTAGTGGCCAGATGTCGGACCTGTGGAGAAGAACGAGTTAACCTTCTCCTGTTATTTGGACAAAACCGCTCCTGGAAGCTTTTGTCTCAGTTTGAGTCATTGAAAATGGCAATAATGCGACGTCCTTGCGGGTCTTTCTATCGGGCTTGTTCTCAGCAGCACTTAACTATTATGGACTTACTTTCAGTGTGAATTGAGGAGAGATAGGAGCGAGAGCCATTCATTACCAGCCAGACTGAGATTAGGGAGAAAAGCCTTTTGTTGCGGGGTGTAGATTTCCTTTTGTCAAACACATGTCAGTTCTTCAGACTTAACAGAGGAGAGCAGAGGATAGGAAAATTATAGCAGCGGAGAAAATGATGAGGGGAGAGGGCGGGTTGGAAGGCGGGAGAGGAACGGAAGAGGAGGGAGTGGTATTGATTTGACACTCGGGGAATCACACCACAGCTCCGTTCATTTTAATTCATCTGCCTTTGTAATGGGGGTGTTAATATGGCAGGCTGGGGGGGGGAGGGCAAGAGGGGGATTTAGGAGGATGAGAACATTTTATTAGAATCCAATTGTTATTATCCGTCACCTCTACCCACCTTCCAGCCCCCCCAACACAAGGCAGACATGCATGTGTGAGATTACGCCGCAGGCTATAGACACACACACAAACTACACAAACACAGCTACACACTCCTCCCTGTTGATGTGAATGAAGGCGGGGTTAATTACATGCCGGAGATGAATGAACTCATGTTTATATAAATGGATGGATGGATGCATGCACGGATGGAGGCATGGATGGATGGATGGATGGATGGATGGATGGATGGATGGATGGATGGATGGATGGATGGATGGATGGATGGATGGATGGATGGATGGATGGATGGATGGATGGATAGATAGATAGATAGATAGATAGATAGATAGATAGATAGATAGATAGATAGATAGATAGATAGATAGATAGATAGATAGATGGATGGATGGATGGATGGATACACGGCTGGAGGCATGGATTTATGGATGGCTGGATGGATGCATGGATGGATGCATAGATAGATAGAAAGATGGATGGATGGATGGATGGATGATGGATAGATGTTTGATAAATGATGAAGAGGTCTGTGTTTATGTATCAACCATCATAAATATGTCTACCTTGTTTACCGACGTAAGATACTCTCCTACTGCTCCAGCAGGGAGTTGACTGACTGATTGTTGTCAGGCTGGACCATATGCCACATTACTATTTTATTACTTTGCCACTGTATGCAAAACAGCTAACATTACCCTCTCACACACACTCGCACACAAACACACACGCAACCATTGTGCAAACTGTTTTTCCATAGAGATAGGTACTATGAGATTTTGCATAAGAAGATTTTTTTTTCGGGGTTCCAGCAGCAGAGCTGTAAATGCAGTGTAAGAAATCAAACACCACATTTTTGTAACAGAGCTGTCTCAACTGTTTGCACAAAAGTAGGTTGAATTCATATGGAAAACATGAGAAAAATATTTATTACTGTATGTTTTTTTTACGGAAATATCACTAATAAAGTACTACATAATGTTACGTTACAATAAATTTAAACAAAGTTATGTTTCATTTACTTATCAAGATAATTATGTTATTTCAAAACCTTTTATTATTACATTTAAGTGATTAAACTCCCGTGTTTTAGACGCCAGAGGAGCAACTATTTTGTTAATTTCTAAATGCTTAAGAGTGTCGGTTGTATTTCAGCCGTTATTCGAGAGCATTTTTGAAGTGTCGCTGTCCATGGTGCTGATCTGCTGCCGCCCTTCAATATTACCAAGAATCAAGGCTCTTCTTATCGTCTCTTATTGGAGAAACTGGCTTTAATTGAGGGAATCGCGGCATCTGACTGTCATTATGGGATGTCACAATAAAACATAATCAATACATTTAATGCTCTGACATAGATTATAGTCCTTCAAACTCCCTTTTCATACCGACAGTCAAAAAAGCCCTGATTTGAAGGCGGTGACATGAGCTCATCTATACATTTTGGTTTGTTTTAATAGTATATTTTTATACAACATCCTACGTACTCAACGTTCACTTTCCTCACTCGGTTAATCACGAGTAATTGGTTGAGTATCAATAATTAATCAATCAAACCTTTCTCGCAAAAGTAGGTTGAATACACCCGACAAAAACAAGAACATGAATTATTAATTTATGTTTTTTAAGCCAATTTCACCAAATCTTCTTAATTAAGTGCAACATAATATGGTTATGAGTTATTTATTGAGTACATCGTGTTGCATTTACTATAAATAAATTAGGTGTATTTATGTTGTAGGATTTTACTTAACATAACTCAACTGCTCTTGTTCTATCAATGTGAATAATTCAAATAAAGAACACTTGAAAAAAAATAAAAAAAATAAAAAAACACAATCAGGGTTTCCACAGCATCAAATTCAAGATAGCTTATTTACCAATTTTAAGTAAAAAATATATCAAAATAACTTAAATATCCATTCTTAGAAGGAGAAAAAAGGATTCAAGCACTTTCAATGACCTAGAGCAATTTCCCAAATCTTTCCAGGTTATTCGTTTCTTGCTCAAATTCAAACTTTAAAGGGCCAGTGGGAAGTTTGCAAATAATACAGATAGCAAACTTCTTTTATATGTACAACTCCTCCCTCAGACAGATACTTTTGGACTCTTTTATATACCAGCTGCATTTTGCAATCTTAGAAATATCATGTTCACGTACAGGGAATATTTTTCCCACATACCTGTTTGCACAATAATATATCATTATTCTTATATTTTTATATCTCATGCCATTCATTTCTGATTTACTCATTTTCAGTTTTTTTCTTTCTATTTGTATTCTAACAGTCTGCAAGGAGAACCTGTTTCAGTTCTGTTTCAGGAACTTTTCACCAACATGAAGGAAAACAAATGTAAACAAACCACAATCTGGTGCTTTTTGCTTAAAAGTCAAGTAATACTTGTGGTGGTCGGATTGAAACTTCACTCTGAGGTGGCGAATGACAGCCACTCATCAGAATGTCGGCGGTTTGATCCCCGGCGCCTTTGGTCTACATGTCAAAGTGTCAAAGTTGTTCCTGATGGCTGTTCCTTTGACGTATGACTGATAGCGTGACGGATTACCGCTCCAGATGATTAGATCCTGCCTTATATTGAAGCCCCTGTCCCACTTTGTGAATGTTTTGGGTGAATGGGTGAATGCTAACTTGTGTTGACGAGCGTTTTGCTAGTCCAGCAGACTATAAAAGCAACATATCAGAACAGTCCTTTTATGAGTCTATTTATTAAAAAAAATCGAAGGATGGCGATGGACTGAATAGGAAGCATCCAAGATGATGTTGAGTGACAGGAAGGTCGGAAAATGGTGCTTCTTCTTCACCTACAAGGCCCCCATATGTACCAACAAAGTAAGGAGAGGGCATATGGACAGTCTTTATGCAGTTAAAGGCCTGCAGTGTCATATAAATTGCCTGATTACTTAGATCCAATTCAGCAGAGTCTCAAAACCCTTGCTATTAGATTAAGGAAATAAATAAAACCCTTGTTTTAATTGTCAACTATGAAACTATTTAGTACTTTCAGAACATAAAAATTATTGAAAGCCAAAACATGTCCAGGTTTCATTTCTTAGAGTGCTAATCCGAATCCAACCCTGATATTATAAAACAACCCTAATCCTGAGATTATTATATTAAATCCATAATCTAAACCTAAAATTCTTTTATCCCAAAAAGTCAGGCAAATTATGGAATTGTCATCGCCGCTTTCACTGCTGCTGATCCTTTGTCTTATCAGGATAACTCCAAAACCGTTTCCTGAATCAGCTTCAAACTTTACACTCACACAAACCTTGGTGCGAGGAAGAAATTCAGTGAAGTTGAATGTTTCAGTTGCATATTTCCACCACTAGGGCTAGCTTTATCTCGCAAAAGGTTCGGATCCATAATTTGTCAACCGTTTGACCGATTCAGTCCAAATTTGATGAATATATCATATTTTACTCCAATCTTTCATACTTTTCTCACTAGGAGGAACTTTTTTAAAAACATTTTGGACAAAACTTCACACTGTGGAGTCACTTATCTTAGAGCACATTGCTGACTTCAGAGAAATAGTTTGGCTGCGTTAATATGGCCGGTTTATCATTATTAATGAGTTAATTTTAATTTTAATTTTTTTGTAAGGGTTCAATAAGGGGGCTTGCTTCTTTCAGGGATATAGCCTTGCTGTAAGGAAAAACAGCTTTGGCCTAATTATACATGTATTCTAACCCTAATCCTAACGTAAATGTGTGATTGTTACATGTAAACCGTGATCATTATTATAACCTATAATCATATTCAATCATATGTATGAATAAAAATGTAATCTTGTCCTATCATGAAACGTTCTCTGACATCCTTCAGTTGGATTCAGTTGTAGTATTTCCATTCAAAGCTTGCTTGGCACCAGCTGATGCGTCGCATTACATTCATACTGCATGTCGCCATTGAAAGACGTTTAGTTCTGAGTGTGCTCCCCTGCTAGTGTGTATAGAATCATGAGCTCAGGGTGAGCGTAGCCTACTTGTTCTTCAATAGATCTCTGAAGCCTTTGGAAATAAAGGGCAGCCATAAAACCATGCATTGTCAAAGGGCCTTTCACACCCAGGCACTGGGAGCCAGGGGAGTCCATACAGTAGAGTAGATATCACTCTTAACCGTTTTTGCTCTCCTTCACAATGACACTGAGTCATCTGTCAAATGGAGTTTGGTAAAACAGAATAATCTCCTGTTATTACAGATAAGATGGAACTTTAAGAGCGTCTACACCTTCAAAGCTGCGCAAATCCTCAGATGTGAGCTCCTATATAGGTGAACGTCTTTCATCGCCACTGCAGGATAATGTAACAACTCAGATGAGTGTGTGTGTGTGTGTGTGTATGAAAGAGAGAGAGATGCAGAGCCAGACAAATTAGCAATGAAATGGAGAAGAAGAAAGGATAGACGGAGACGGTGCTGAAGGAGAGAAAAAAAGAAATGCAGAAATGAAAAGTTGAACCTGGAGGAGGAGGATGAATAAGGAATGTGTAGGTGTTCTCCGCTGTCTGCTCATGGCTGTGGCATCCTGTTGTGAGGATGCTCGGCACATAAACACACACACACACACACACAGACACAAACTTGCAATTTGTTGAGTGCACTCTGCAAACACGGGTTGTGAGACAGTGGGAGTAAGGCTGTGTGGATTGTGAGACAGATTGTGATCTTGCTGTATGAAGACTGCTGGTCTAGACTCCACTGAGTCCTTGTGGCCTTAAAAACTGTGAGGCAGTTCATTACAGGCGTTTTTGTTTGTTTTTTCTAAAAAGAAGTGAAAAATATTAGACAATGCTCTGAGAGGTTTATTGAGCTCCACTGGGGCCTGTAGCCCCGGCCTGTGAATCAAACAGAGATCCATTCAGCAGTTCCTCTCCTCTGATCTCCGTCGCCATCATTTAAATGACTGATTCCGTTTTTACCTCTAATGAAGGGTGCTTTGTCGCACACACGCAAAAACATATGCACGCAAAGCACACATGAAACGCACACTTACACATGTCGCTGTGTGCCACCGCAGCGCCCCCTACCCAGCTGTTGTCACGTGAACACGCGGGCCCTAGCAACAGCGAGCGAGAGAGCGAACGGGAAAGAGAGATCCGAGCAAGTACAGGGAACAGAGGAATGGGTAAAGAGAGAGAGAGAGAGAGAGAGAGAGAGAGAGGGAGGGAGGGGAACCATAGAGCATTAATAAGTGATGAGTCCAACAGTGTGAATTCTGTTAGTTAGCATTGCTGCAGCACCGCCGTCATTTGCATAGCAGCAGCGAGAACAAACCTCTTCTACTTTCTAACCATTCCATCTCTTCATTTGTGTTCCTCACTTTTTATTCCTCTCTTATCTGATTCATATCTTTGTAGCATCTGAAAATATTTGTATCTTTCCATCTTCATTTCCTGTCCTACTTCAACATTTTTCTTTCTTCATTATTTTGCACGTTAGGTTGCTACGTTTCCAGTTTGATGCTAATTTGCTGAAAAACGGCAGCAATCTACGACGACGAAGACGAAGATATATTTAGCCGTGCCTTTCCTGCATCCCTTCATCTCCTAGCTCCATCTTTACCTCCTCTTCCATCTATCCTTCCCTTCCCCTTTGCTGTCTCCTACGCCGAGAAGAGAGGTGTCCTCTCTCTGGGGGAAATTTGGGAAAGACAAGTGATGCTCTAGGCCTCCCTAATCCTTTTTTTCGTTGTGTCTCTCTCTCTTCCTCCCTGTCTCTTCGTCTCATTATTTGCATGTATGTGTCTGTCTGTGGGATTTCTGGCTTATGTGCACACACATACACACAGACACACACACACACACAAACACACACAGACAGATCAAGCAGAAGCAGCAGCTTCACTCTGCACTTGGCTTGACTCGCCGCCTCGGGCTGATCTGCTGAACTGATTCCATTACTTACAGACCCCCCTGAAAGAGCCAGAAAAAGGAGCATGATCCAGAGGGAGCGAGGGCAGAGGGGAGACTGAAGAGAGACAGTCCAGGAGAGGAGACTGAGGAAGGAATGTCCAAAACTATTGGGAAATAAGGTGGAAGTGGGGAATTTTGTGTCACCCCTGGGTGTGAGATAGACCTAAAAAAATCCCATCCTGCCCCCCACGGTAAAGAAGAGCAGACAGAACCACGTACATACGTACATACATACGTCATACATAAACATAGTGAACAACAAACTCCTGGAGGCGTAGGCAGACTAGAGGAGAATTGATCTGCTCTCCCACAAGGAAAAGGCTTGCAAGGGGAAAAAGAGAGAGGGAGAGGAAGAGAGATAAAGGAAGAAGTAGAGGAATTGTTTTTACCCATTTGTGGCTCCTAGGCCTGCAGGCCCCTCATCCTTCTCACTCCCACTCCCTTTTCTGTCACTCCCAATGGCATGTTTCTCTTTATCTTCCCATCTTTGCCTCCATCAATCTCCATCTGCAGTCCTTCCCCCTGCGTGGTCAGGCCCCTTCCTCTCCCCTGCGTCGCCTCCTTCCCCCGCTGCCTTCACCCTGTCTGCTGTTTAAGGGGTGCCACATTTTCATGGACACTAGAGGAGTGGGCAGAGAACCGAATCAAACACCAGGTAGAGGGGCTGGTCCCATAGTCTGGGGGCTGCAACAGAGAAATCTCGGCCGCCCCTTGTTTTCGGCTTTGCCCTAGGGGCGACTTGAGACAGTTGGTCATCAGGGACCTCGAGGGGTGTGAGGTTGTAAGATCATGCATCCCTCCTATTCTAGATTTCTGTTTTCGTTTGTGTTCGTGTTCTTATGCGTGCATAGCACAGCACAAGCACACGAACAGCAAACATGAAAAAAAGGAGAAGAAAATAGATAATGATCGCAATCTACTATGTTGGTGCGGCCAAAATAATCCACAGAGGAACAATAAACTTAATCAGACGGTTTAATCAAAACATAATCATACCGTGGGAAAAAAAACAAGTTTGGAGATGCTAACGTTAGCAGAGCGGCTAAAGCCAGGCTCGAACACGCTCCTGAATGACAATTCAAAGTTGCAGAAATCCATCCATCCATCCGTTTTGTGTTGACATGTGACACGAGAGGTGGGATACACCCTGGACGAATCGTTAAGGTTTTGACCGGGCCGAGACAAACAACTGTTCACAAACAACTGTTCACACCACTTATGGATAAGCTGGCCCATATTTCTTGTTTTTTGACTGTGGAAGCCGGAACTCACCCAACCACGGGGGGAACATGACAACTCACGTACAGAAAGACCCAGTTCCCGAGATGGATTTGTACCCAGAACCTTGTTGCAGTACGTCTCTGTTACTCCCCCTCTCCTCTCCCATCTTTTATGATTATGAATCATGAAAGGTTTTCGTTCTATAGATCCGTGGCGCCTTTATTTCGATCGGTGCGCCTCCAACATTTTCTTTACACATCGCTAACAGCTCCGTCTCACTAAAGCTCTCTGCACCACTTTCTTCAGTCTCATTCTTAACCGTCTCTTAATTTCTTACTCTAGCCCTCCCCCATCCCCACCACCAGCATCAGCACCAGCGCGCCACCCCTCTCCGTCTGTCTTCCTC
This sequence comes from Lophius piscatorius, assembly GCA_009660295.1. Lineage (NCBI taxonomy): Eukaryota > Metazoa > Chordata > Actinopteri > Lophiiformes > Lophiidae > Lophius > Lophius piscatorius. The sequence goes on along the minus strand of VRLP01002398.1, from coordinate 71,011 downwards.
TCTACCGGCATGTTGTGACAGGGTGCAGCAGAGTGTTATACATGGTTCTACTCACCAAGTGCATATTATCCTGTAAGGCTTAATACGCAGGTTGGAACAAAGGGCCCGGCCTGGAAATTACAGCTTATGTCTCAGCACAACACTCTGACTCGTATGAAAACACGCCTGAACACCAGTCTGTCTAATCTATCTATCTATCTATCTATCTATCTATCTATCTATCTATCTGTGATGGCCACCATTTTTCATGAATTACTTATTTTAAAAATAATAATTTAATTGACATTGAATAATGTGGACAACAAATCGATAGGCTGTGTAAAGCGGGTATTCTGTTTTATTCATCAAAACTTATCAGCTTTGACAAACGACGTGGTGCTCTTTGGGTTTTTAAAGAGACAGAGCATGTGTGTGTGTGTGTCTGTGTGTGTGTGGTAAATTTGTGCAGCTATCAAATTCATTGATTGCCATTCCTCACTCTGTGGCAGGAGACACAGATATTTATCGATCCTTACTTACACATTCAGACCCGCACTAGTTCACTGACACACACAGAAAATCATACACTGACATTTTGAAGTGCAGACATTAATTTATGTATAGATCCGCACATACGAGTACGACCATTTTACACCTTATGGGTAAATAAATCGTTTGCAGCTAGTTCACTGAATAAGTTGTGAACTCTATAACCCTTTAACATTTTGCTCCATTGTTTGGTTGACCAAATTTTAAGTCACTTTTTCTTTCTGAAAAATGTGACTGAGCCTGTTTATATAATGACCCAGTGGCAGCAAGAGTATTCTAAAGGGTAAGGGACCAGGGATGGAGCCCTGGGGAACAGCACCGGCCAAACGGGCCCTCGAACAGGAGGCATAAACCGTGACTATTGACAAAGTCCGATTCAATAAGTAGGATTTTTATCTGCATATTAAAGCCTGTGAGGACTTAGTAAATATGATTACGTAACATGTTACAACCGAACATAAGTCTAATAAGAATCAAATACTTCTCTAAAGACAAGCTTTACCAAACAGATAATAGATTTCACTTACACTAAAATGGAATATATTCCATGAAAGAGACCTGTCGTTTGCCAAATAGTGAGCACAAATTTATATCTACATAGTCTCAGCATAGAAAGTGCTGCAGTAGCTTGAAATTGCCTAATAGTGAAGCCACATTATTTGATAAACTACTTGTATCGAGTCACAGGAGAAACAAACTGTAGCTTTAAACCGCAACAACCGTTTTATTAACAATTAAACATGTGTAATAAAGTCGTTATACTCCGGCATAGTTTGAGTGCTTGACACATATTTCAGTATTTTACCATTCAGTGCTTCTGTGTTTTACTCACAAACTCTACATTCTGTCTACATTTCAAAGAAACACTGTAACATCATGTACAGCAACCGCCATCTCCTGCACACACACATACACACACACACACACACACACGCACACACACACACACACACACACAACCTGCAGCAGCATCCATATAACCAAACAATCTGAAATAAACTACCAACTGTAAAGTGCTCGCTGTCTGAAATAAACCTTTGGGAACCAGAATACAAAAACATTCAGAGAAGTGGAAAGTGGAAAAAAACCCCACTGAAATACACTCTCCACGTCTCGCCTCCTTCATCTCTCTCCTCTTCGGCTCCTCTCACTCGTGCTCTCTATTTGTATGATGATAAATCAGAGGAAGACCAAGCAGTAACTGATGTGAATTGAAAATGACTCTAATCTGCTGTTACTGTAACACAAGGAGGCATATAAAATATTAACACTTACAATAACTCCTCTCTCTCTCTCTCTCTCTCTCTCTCTCTCTCCCTCTCTCTCCCTCTCTCTCTCTCTCTCTCTCTCTCTCTCTCTTCTCTCAGTAGATAGATGGAGCTCTGTGTGTTAGAGTGTGTTTATAGAATTTACATCATTGCTGTGTTTGGGCCTTTTGGAGATGTAAACTAATCCTGTATTTATTTCTTTTCAAATTTCTCTGGAATATTTTATGATTGGATAACTCATTAACCCATATCATTATAACCCCTATCATTAACCCTTTATCATTAACCCGTTGTTCTGCTCAACCGTTTGGTTGAGTCACTTTTGACCCTGTGGCAGCATGTGAATGCAAAAGAGTAAGGGGTCGATGACAGAGCCCCGGGGGACGACACAGGTCAATGGGTCATCCGAGGAGGAGGCGTTTATCATGGCAACTGAGAAAGTCTTTTTTCGATTGGATGTTTTCTTGGCATATTAAATATTGTGAAATAGTTTTCTAAAAATATGCCTTACCAAAAGGTTGAGCTAATCTAATTACAATTGACTTCACTAATAGGGACTTTTTATTTTATTGTTCCAAAACATGCTTGACCAAATGATTTGTCATTTTGAGGTACAAATTAATAAATATCCCAAAGATATACGCAAATGTGTTTCCTTCTTTTTCTTGATCACATTCACCAAGGATTATTAACAGTGTGATTAGCGCTCAAGCTTATTTTGAAATGGACAAGAACCCTGAACAGGAGAAGCAGTTAAAGATAATGAATGAATGAATGAATGAATGAATTAGCGATTCTGTTTTTAGAATGGCTCATTTAAGTTCCTTAGAGCCGGCGGTTTCATATGAGGACATCACATTTTAACCTTCCTGCACCTTATTTATCATTCTGCTTAACGTGGACCTGTGGTCCTCACATCTGGACTATTTTGGCTGCCACCTAGTGGCATCAGCAGCACAATATAATGATTGGGTTAAAGGCAAGATGGCTTCAATCCCAGTTATGATGTGTTACGGTGGCAGTTCAAACAAACATAGCAACAGAATGCGAATGTTTTTGGAGCGTTTCCCGGCAGACGTTAGGAGTTGAGGTTTTTAAAAGTCACTCGTAAAAACAGACAAATGGAGAAAATGTGTTCCTCTCACTTTGCCTTCAGACCTGTTTCACTGATTGGATTTTTGGAGTTTAGTAATGTTTTTGCATTGACGTAAACAGTTCTAAGAGAAGGTATCACTGGTGACTTTTTAGTGTTCCACAGTAGAATCGACCCATTGTCCTCATATGAGGACAACCGTTTTTTTGTTAATAGTGTTTCTTCTGCAAAGACAATGTTTAGAGTTTATACTGATTAGTTTCCACTAATCCCAAATTGCAAGCAGAAATAGAAATTGCAAGCAGAAAAAAAAAAAATCGGTCTCAGGAGGATAACTACCTAACCAATCCTTCTTTTCTGCTCTGTTCAGGTAACCGTTTCCTCCCGACGTCATTCGGAGCTCTGTATATCTCAGAAGTGCAGAAGGAAGACGCCTTGTCCACCTACCGCTGCATCACAAAGCACAAGTACAGTGGAGAGACTCGCCAGAGCAATGGAGCCAGGCTCTCTGTTATGGGTGAGCATCAAGTTACCATTTCTCTCTATAACAGCTGTTGAATGCTAATGAAAGCCTCCATACTCGCACAAACCAACGCTTCACCTCACCTAACAGAGACATATCATATCTCTTGAAGTTTTAAAGTTGTTGGGGTTTCAAAAATATTTCAAAGCGGTTCCTCATTTGCCCAAGCACCTTGTTGTACTTAGTGAAGGTGCTAAAGTTTTAGCCCTAACCTAACCCTACATATTTCTGGGCTCAATATGCAAAAAGAGCATGTTCACGTGAAGAAATAACAGAAAAGTCAAGGAGGAGATACTGTGCTGCAAAAAATTATACTAATCTTTGACATCGAACTTAATTTATTTAGATATATAATAGCTAAGGGTTAACCCTGACCCTTATAAGGCCTCAGACTGATACCAATATGAGTGTAATCGTGAATTATCTCAAGATAACTTACTTCTTAAGATGACTGGTTTTAATCTTGGCAAAAATTGTGCTTTTATACAAAATTTTAAACGATGAATGGATTCAAAAATCACTTAAAAGACTGATGATTCCAACCTATTTCTGTTCTGTGCTTCACCTACAGACCCTACGGAGTCCACCCCGTCAGTGTTGGACAGTTTTCAGTCCGGTGAGGTGCAGGTGGGACACAGTGTGGAGCTGCCTTGCGTTGCATCCGGATACCCAAACCCCACCATTCGGTGGCTAAAGGATGGTCGTCCATTACCTTCAGACTCCCGCTGGATACGGCGTATCACTGGCCTCACAATTTCTGACTTAAGGCTTGAGGACAGTGGTAACTACATCTGTGAGGTCACCAACAGCTTCGGTTCCAAAGAGGTGACGGGTCACCTCAATGTTATAGGTGGGTTGAGGAATGAAAAGGATTCTGTGATCAGCCCACTCAACAAACAACCAAGTAACCCTGACCAGAGTATCTATCTTTCCTCACCTCTGCTGTTCTCTGCCGACAACTACAGCTGTAGCAAAAAGAAGGACAGGGGAAATGAGTGTGATGTCAGGTCATGGACAGGACCGATGGAGACATTATTTAAGGTCTGTTGGCTTTGCTCTGACCCGGGGACGAGCACAAACTTGATCTCCTAGGATGCCTTGAGCTCCCAAACCACCATGATGCGTCATAAAGTTGACAGAGCAGAACATCGGCTCTTCAGGGAAAGCTAGAGAGAATTTCCGTAATGTGTGTGTGAATGAAAGACATGAGATGAAGTGGTGTAGAAAGAGGAGATGTATGAGAAATGGAGTGGAGGAGCTGGAGGAAAGGGAAATTTAAGTGTAGTAAGGAAAAGGGCGAGGTTAGTTGACACTGGGCAGACTGGCCACAGGGCAAATCAGTGCAGAACCAACAAACCGGGTGTGACAGGGCATAGAAGCTGGTACCGACACACATCATTTTTGATACACACTTACAGTACGTGCACTTGTTTCCCATGAAGAAAGCCTTACACAAGCACACGCACATGCACTGTCGCTTCTTTACGCACATGCTCACACACCACTCACACACACTCAGAACCCTCCAGCTCTTAACACCAGCTGCTTTATTGCTCACTGACATTTTCTCCCCTTTCTGTATTCCTGTCTCAGTTTTTCTCGCTGCTTAGCATACTCAAACACCCACAAAAAAACACACGGACACACGTATACACACGCATGCCCACACATACACTTGCGCACACATACACGCATTCTTGTTTTTACCCATTGAGAGGACAACGTTCTTTTTTGTAACTTTGTGGGGACCATCCTTTCCATTAGTTCCACACCTTAAAAAACTAATTCATTAATTAATTATACATAACTGCTTATACTTTTCAGGCAAGATAAAACCAAATATTACTTAAATTTAACCAAAGTTGATACTTTTTTCTCCCAGCCAGTTTGTCGTTTTTTGGTGTTTTTGTTTTTTTATTCTTTTGTGTCACTTTTGTGTTTTTTTGGGTCACACAAACACACACGTACACACACAAGTAATGGTAGTAATTCTGGAGAACAAATACACAATCTTACCACACTGTGGGTTTAGTGTTTCCCGGTCAGAATGGCATAGCTCTGTTCATATTGCTTTTGATCAGAAATGCAGAACAAGAGTTTGCATTTTTGTTTGATTATAACATATTTGGAAAAGTTATCGACGAATTTAAATGACATTTTACATCTAAGGAAGGGGCGATTATATATTCTGGTATGAATGCAGATTCTGAATCACTTTTTTCTATTTCTCTTACGTCAACATTCACATTCACATTAGTACCTGTTTGAATGTTTTGCCAGCAAGCATCGTAAAGTCAAGATTTTCTAACACTTTGGGCGATTGCATCGGGATCATTATCAGGATCTAAGGGACTAATATGTATCTTTGAACCGTGGCAACACATAATAGGTCAAATTGAATTAACAGAGGGGGGTGTAGATATGGAAGGGCTACCAATATTTAGCTTATTCTAATGTATTGTATGAAAATATATCTGAATGCGCTTTCGGAGGGTTAGTTATCATAGCCCCAAAGAAGGTTATCACTTTGGTTTACTTGTCTGTTTGTCATATGTGTTATACATTACATTTTACTGGTGATAGTGTTGCAGAGGTTTATTTATAAAGCACAATTTCAGGAAAATATATTGGAATTCAGCCCTAATGTTGAAATCCTTTCCAAAATATTCTAGTATGTAAAATATGTTTTTTGGCATCTGAAGTTTATTCAGGTCATAATTTTGATAACTTATGTACTTTCGAAATTATTTGATCATTTCACCAAGAATTTCCCATAAGTGAGAACTGTCATAAAATCTGAAATCTCAAGTTTTGGAATATGGAAAGTTGTTCTGAATGTATCTTATTTACAGATTTGCTGTTCAAGACATAGAATGTGGTTTTAGTTGGCTAAAAAAAAAAAACATAATGAAAAAGAGAACAAACATAGGTTCATGAGCCAGGGCCAGATTTTCTTTCCCTTGAATAGGTAGCACTCACATCGTCAGTTACTATTCTAATTATTCCAACATGTTACTTTTGCATGAATTTTTTTATCTTAAAAATGGATTTGTGTTGACTACCTGACAATTTCTGTCAATGGGACAAAATCTATCAGGAGTTAATGTGGAGAAACGATCCATCTGTTAAATTTCTTTCATAATAGACATTGGGGATAATAACATGTATATATTGACTGTATCTTCCTCAAGGCAGATTTTATGGATAAATAGACTTTCAATGTTTTCAAGGTGCCTTGGTATGATCATTCCGTTACAGAAACCTTTACTTCTATATAACATCCAGTGTTTCTTCTTTTCTTTTTTATTTACATTGCTCCTCTTGGTCAACCTCCTTTCTCCAGAGCCACTACGGGTCACTTTGTCTCCTAAGAACCTGAAGACGGGAATCAGCAGTACGGTAATCCTGTCTTGTGCCGTCCAGGGTTCCCCCCATTTTACCTTGACATGGTACCGTAACACAGAGCCTGTCCTACCGGATCAGCACTTTTCCATCCAGGGAGCCCACAATGAGACATTGTTCATTTCTGCTGCACAAAAAAGGCACTCAGGAGCTTATCAATGCTTTGCAACGCGTAAGGGCCAGACTGCCCAGGACTTCTCTATCATACTGCTGGAAGGTGAGGACTGACGGGGATTATCACGTTCACGTAATTATGTTTTACTTTACTTTATACTGCTGTTATCTTGATATCTGTTCCATGGAATAATATGGAGATGAAGTGAATGAGGCAATGGAGAACTGACTTCCTGTCTCATCTGAAAACGGCTAGGGTTAAGATTAGGGTTAACCCTAAGCCTTTATATACTCCATTAAATAACTGTCAACATGCCAATGTTAAGTATCATTTTTGTAGCAAAAATCACCTCTGTGACCTGTCAGTCATCTCTCAACTTTAATGTATGTATAAGCGTACCGAATCCAAGAAGCAGGTATAGTCGGGGTTTGGGTTTAGGCTTCTTGCTGGGAATCAAAGTGGACTGACGTTTAGGCAAAAAAATCAAATTACATGAAAAATTGAGAACAGTATCAATTCAACTGAGCTCGGAGGTGAACCATTAAAGATCCTTCTAAAAGAGGCCTTCTACAACAATGGATACTGCTGCTGTTTTTCCCACCAAGTTGGGACAAAGCTTGCCAGACCCCCCACCCCAGATGAGGGTTCAACTCCTGTGCCAACCAGCATTTGGCAGGCCAGGGAACAGTAATTAAATTAATCAATCCTTCATCATACTATGCAGTCAAACTGTTGTTAAATATCATCATCATCATCATCAACATTACTTCTAAATTCATCCTTTACATCTTTACATCTTTGTCATGTGATTGTTACTCAGATGGTACGCCCCGTATCGTCGCCTCCTTCAGCGAGAGAGTTGTCGTCCCAGGGGAACCATTTTCCCTGATGTGTGCTGCCAAAGGAGCGCCTCCTCCCACTATCACCTGGACCCTTGATGACGAGCCTGTGGCCCGGGATCTGTCTCGCGTCAGAGCCAGCCAGTACACGCTCTCAGATGGAAGCACCGTGAGCCACGTCAACGTCAGCAGTCCGCAGATTCGTGACGGAGGAGTGTATCGGTGCGCCGCACAAAACTCGGCTGGTAGCGCCGAGTACCAAGCGCGCATAAACGTAAGAGGTGCCTGTCTACTTTTCAATATCAGTCATAAAGAGGCTTTTCATAGCCTGTCCCTTACCCCTACCTTGACCCATATCTTATCCCTTACCCTTCTATATATCTACCTCTCCCTTCTATCGCTCTTGGAGGTTTTCATTCTCTTTTACTACATATATTTTTTTTACTTTTTCTCCCATTCATTGTTCTTTCTATCAGTCCTCAAAATCAATTAATAGGAGTTAATTATATCCCTGAAAAGTCTAGAATATTTTGGAATTGTTGTCGACACAACCACGTCTGCCGCATTTCCTTTATGTTAACACCATAACTCAAAAACTATTTAATGGAACTTTTTCAAATTTTATGCCAGGATACACCTCCGTGCGAGGGTCTCTGGGATATACTCTTGCTGTCGGGGGTGACAGCGAAGGACTAGTTATTTTTCTTTTTTTTCCTGCAGCAACCCATGTGAAATAGTTTCTCCTTTGTGTTTATTTCTCTTGTGGCTTATTCTCCTGTATTTTTACAGGTGTACCTGTAGAACACCTAGTCATTCACCTCATCCATCCACATTTATGCATAAACAGTTGCATGTATTTGCAGGAAAACCAAATGTTAAAGTAGACATATCATAGATAAACATATGGACAGCAGGGAGTGGAGAAAGGAGATTAAGAGTAGGGAATTTGCAAGGGAAAGTAACAGAAGGCAAGAAATGGAGGGAAGAGAGAGAATAGATGAAATGAGAGAAGAGAATGCATAATGAAAGTGTTAGTGCCAGTCAGGGGAGTGATGGTGAACTCTGGTGACAGCACTGGTGATGTCACTGTCAACTGAGACAACAAGGATGAGGAGAGACATCGACGGACAGAGCTGGATCTCTGTCTCTCTCTCTCTCTCGCTCTCTCTCTCTCTCTTTCTCTCTGTCTCTCTTTCACTCGCTCTCTCTGCCTCTCTTGTGTCTTGGTCCTTTCGTGAGATGTGTAGTTGTGACATGTGAGTCTTCTCTATGGAGACATGCCAGAATGATCATCACTGGTGCTTCAACTCAACATGCAGCACAATCTGACACAAACACTGCCAATACACACACACACACACACACACCTACACACACACACAGACAGACATTACACATGAAAAACAGTAACATACTGCTATGCTTATCCACTCATTGAAATGTGAACCACTCAACTTATTCCATTCACCAAAGGGTGGGCAGCAAAGATGCCGAGCCACGCAGACATAGTTGGAGGCACAAGCAATTGTGTAGTGGTGTGTGGCACCCTGCCTGTGTGTGTGTGTGTGTGTGTGTACGTGTGTCTGTGTGTGCGTTAGTGTGACGGTGCTACTGAATTATACATCTTTCACTTGTCAGAACTTCAAAGCTCAGCACACGCTGAGAGAAGGAAAGAGAGAGAGAAGATATGGTAGGAGGACGAGAGAGAGAGACAAAAACAAAGATAGTAGACGAATAGTGGTGAGAAGGTCAGAGAAGGAGTGAGGGATGATTGACTGATAGCTCTTGGTGTCTTCCAGTTATGCTAAACACGGTTTGTGTCGTCCGACTGTCTGACAGCCCCTTTCAGCTCACAGCCATCAGTGACTTCTGGCATTGACACATGACCACATTGAGGGAGTTTAGAGTCAATTGTTTTCTATTTTCTGCTGAATCTCACCAAGTAACGTGGTCGAAAACTCAAAGGAAAGTTTCTGCTTCTATACCTTGACTTCAACTGCAGTCTACCTGTTGTAGGATCTTTGATCAAGACGCTTAACCCCAATTTGTTGCCGGGGCACGTAATAGGGTCAGCCCAATGCTCCTCAAGGAGGGTCAAATGAAATAACTACTTTCACTATATGTTGAACCGTCTGTATGTACTGTAGGATAAACCTGATAGTAAAGAGTATACATTTAAATCCAGTCAGACCTGCAAACACCAACACTGCTGATGCTACTTTCCTGTGTTTTTGCATTTATTTGTGTTTATTACTGAGGGAAAGAGCTCAAACTATTAGGGACATAGTTATGTTCCATAACCTTTTCATCTATGCTGACTTTTAGCTGATGTCTGAGAAGGCAGTTTAATAAACTGCTAAGTAGCCACTTTGGGTTGAATAGATTCTTTGCAGTTCTGGACCAGCCAGAGTGAGCTGGTGCATCAGGCCTGTGTGCTGGTGCTGCCATCAGATAAACGACCATAGCCGAGCTTACTTTTTAAGTTGAAAACAAGCCTTTCCAATCTCTCTCTTGCCGCTCCTACTGGTACTTTTCCTATTCTGACCCTCTCCTTCTCCCCTACTCCGTTCCCAATCACCCTCCCCCTTATGCTTAAAATTCCAAAACCTACTTCTGACACCGTTGGCTAATAATCTTTTCCCTCTTCTCCTTCTCCTTCTCCTCTCTCCATATCTCTCTCCGTCTGCCCACCAGGTCCTCCAAGGATTCGGCCCATGAAGAACATCACTGCAGTGGCTGGAAGAAACACCTTCATTAACTGTCGTGTGATTGGCTACCCGTATTACTCCATCAACTGGTACAAGGAGGGCCTTCTTCTACCTGACAACCATCGCCAGGTGAACTTTACTTTTTTTTATTTCTCCTCAAAGACAGAACATAACAATAGTTATATATCTGAAGGTTTTTTCCTTTACTTCTGTCTTCTTACATTTTTGTTTACACACAAATATATACGAGTATACAAACATGAAGAAAAAAAAAGGTCCTGTATCAAAGAAGAAAAATTCCGATAAATTCTCCTAAAATAAGCAATGCAAATTTGATGCGCTCATTAAAGAGTCTCAATCGACCAACCACTTTCATTTTATTTCATGTTACAAGATAAGATAAAATAAGATAAGGTTGTACTTTATTAATCCCAAAGGGAAATTCTAGTGTGCAGCATTATAAAGGGCAAGTACACCAATTACAAAAATTAACAAAAATACAGTAGAAACCTGAGATAAAGCTTGTGAGTGAAGAAATAAAACTAAAATAGTAATATTAATAAAAATAATAATAATAATAATATAGAGCACATATTGAGATTGTATGTAGGAGAACATTACCAGAAAGGCAGTACTAGTATGAATTGTATTGCTGTAGAGTACAATCCAAAGATGTGTATGAATTAGAAGGTTGAGTGTGTTCCATCTCTAAACTGAATATACACCTGCTGCTGTCTCTTCAGGTGGTGTACGAGAATGGGACTCTGAAGCTCAGCGATGTTCAGAAGGGGATGGATGAGGGGGCTTACGTCTGCAGTGTGCTCATCCAACCACAGCTGTTCATCACACAAACGGTCTTCGTCACTGTCAAAGGTTGGTCAGAGCCGATGCTTTTGAAAATGCTAAATCTCTGGAAAAAGATTCCCATTTCTGTGGACAATAATCAATATCGACATATATATATATTAGCACGCACGTTTTATTTGCTGTGTGGCACACCACACAGAAAAATACATTTGAGGTGGTTTAGGGACGGTGGCGCTGACCAGAAGACAGGAGGCAGAGCTGGAGATGTTCAGATGTTCTTTGTGAGTGAGGAGGACAGACAGAATTAGAAAGGAGCACATCAGAGGGATTGCAAAGGTTAAACGTCTTGGGGGCAAAGTCAGAAAGGCCAGATTGAGAAAGTCTGGACCTCTGAAGAGTATTGATAGTGGATGCGGTGAGAGAGGACATGCAGTTGGTAAGATGGTCGACGAAAACTGTGGCAACCCCTAAATAAACAGCTGGAAGAAGAAGATGTTGTAAATTTGATGTAATATATACTGAAAATGAAATATTGCAGATGTTTCATATCAGCCTGCCTTTGTTTTACCGGATTACCTCGGTCAAAGTGTGAATGTGAGAGGTTCTGATTGTGAGCGGGATGGAGCCGGAACCGGAGACGGGTTTGTAGCTGGAGCATGTGAGTGAAACAGAGGGAGGGGGAATAAGGAAGCCGTAAGCATTGCCTCTAATAACCCCTGATTAAGGGGCGTAGTGGCCTAGTGTGCTCTCTCTACCACTCAGCAATTACAAAAGATTTGTGTGTGTGTGTGTGTGTGTGTGTGTGTGTGTGTGTGTGTGTGTCATATGTGTGTGTGTGTGCGTGTGCACTGTATGCATTCTGCACCTCACCTTGTATTTTATCCCCCTCTGCTCTCAGCAGTGATAGCATGACATGTTTGTTTTAGGAAGTTGTCGAGTGTGAGTGTGGGTCGGCGTGTTTTGACTTGACATTGGCGTTGGTGTGAGATTTGCAGTATCGCGGTATCGCTGTGCGTTTGCTGCGTGTCTATGTAGGTATGCGCTCACACGAATGTGCTCTCCTCAAGTCTCTGATTTAATTAGATGAATTTTAACGAGGCCCAGATTAAATCCCCCAGATGTCTCGGCTCTAACCCCCACCACCGCCACCACCGCACACACACTCCTAAACCACCGCCATCACCTTCGCCACTCTCCATAGCAACACCCCTCTTCCCCCTGTGGATGGAGCTCTAATTAGAGTAGCTATTATGGGCTGGCTTTAGCAGGGCAGGTTGGCACGGAGTGGAGGGGTTGGTAGGGGCATCGGTGCTGGGGCGGGTAGGGGTCCTAGCAGGCCAGGCTTTTCGTGGTCGAGGCGTGGATGACAGACAGGCGAGATTGTCAGGTAAAGAATGACAGAGTCTGAATATTATGAATAATTCTCTCTCTGTTTTCTCTCTCTCTCTTTCCTTTGTATCGTCCACTCTCTCGCACCCCCCGTCCTCTGGATGCCCCCACATTATCAAATCTGTTTGACTGCTCGTATTCTCTCTGTCTTCACATCTGACTGTGACTATTTTATCCATCTTTCACTCATACCCGTCTTCAACCCTTTAAACATCCCTTTCACTGTTTTCATTCGTTCTTCTCCTCCCTCTACATCCCTCCACTTACCCTTTATTTCACCCTGCTGCCTGTCCTTATCTTACTCTCCCCCTGCTCTCCTTTTCATCATATATTCTCTCAACTTGAGTTGCCCACACTTTCTCGTTTACTCTCCTTTCCTCTCTGCACACCTGAAACCACGTCCCTCTGATTTCCTCCTTCTCCTTCCTTTACTTGCCCTCGCTCTCAGTTCCCCCGTTGATTCAGCCGTTTGATTTCCCGCCAACTTCCATCGGTAAACTGATGTACATCGCTTGCGTGGTGGCGTCTGGAGATATGCCCATACGCATCACGTGGCGTAAGGATGGGCAGGAGATCGTGCCTTCGTCGGGCATCACCATCGACACCAAGGAATTCATGAGCTCCCTCCAGATCTCCAAGGTGTCGCTCAAACACAACGGCAATTACACCTGCATCGCCAGCAACGACGCTGCAACCGTCAGCACGGAGAGGCAGCTCACGGTCACGGGTAAGGAAGGAGGGTAAAGAGTCCGAGTAATGAAAAGGAGACTTATTTTATAGCAATACAGTGATTTAGTTTTGCATTTTATTACATTCCCGAAAAGCCGGGGTTTATCATTTGATCGTAATCGCCGCCACGCCCACCGCGGAGCCTTCGTGTTTAATGGGATAATTAAAAAATAATAATACAATTGATCATTTTCAAATTTTATGACGCAGTAGACTGTAGTGGAGGAATAACTGGATTGATTTTGGGGAAAGGTTAGTTCCATATTTCTGCCACTAGGGGGAACTATTTTTCCCCGGGCCATCCTTTCTCAAACCATGGTCAGATTTAGTTCAAATTTGGAGATCTGTCTTGTGTGGGTCGCTTTTTACACTAGTCGTTCATATTTTACTCTCTAGGGGAGCTTTACTAGTTTTTTTTAGACATTAGGTCCTGTTGGTATAATGTAGCCCAAATTCAGTGCAGATGAATGGACTTGAGGAGATCTAGTATGTTAGTATATTTAATGTTTCACCCTAATGTTTGTTGCATATAATATTATTACTTTTAATTATGTTGGTTTCATGTTGAGGCCCTTGTTAAATAATCAATAAAAGTAAGTTGAAACTGATAAAAAATATATGATAATCATTGCTAGTTAAATGTAATTAATGACATGTTATTAAAGTATTAGCGTTATTAAATGGGTTGAAACTCTTTGTAACAAAAAAGAAGCTGAAATGTTTGACTCCATTAGTGAAACAAAAAGGATAAATGATGTATACGGAACTTTTCACAGAATTTAAAAGGCTTGCAACCCTTTTGTCACTACGGTTTCTTATGGGTTTATACGGATTATGGCAATTTACTCTATTTTTTATCTTTTTACCCACAAGTTTTGTATTTTGCTGATGATAATAATAATAATAATAATACTGTATATAAATTAATAGAGTTTTGGAGAATTTGGAATTCAAAAATGTCGCTTCTTATCTTTTTCTAATAGCGGTACTTTTTAGTATATTTACAAATTAAACAATTATCATATTGAAATACTTAGTTATATCCAGCATTTATTAGATCCTATTATTGATGAATATAAGAGTTGTAACGTTTCAATATACCAGTACTATAGGATGCACTAGTGTTGATAATGTTTTGGATCATGTTTTGTACTGGAGATGCGTATAAAAACATGAAATTCCATGAATAATTTCTTCATTTTTTGTCCAATCCTCCTCTTCCTCCTGCAGTGCCTCCTCGGTTTGTTGTGCAACCCAACAACCAGGATGGGATCTACGGAAAGGCAGGCATCCTAAACTGTTCTGTCGATGGATACCCTCCTCCTAAGGTCATGTGGAAACACGCCAAAGCTGCCCTAGGTAAATTACCCAACTTTCATTATTTAACTATGTGCTGCGATGCATTAAAAATGAAATGCGTGGAAATATACAATGTAAAACTAAGAAAGTGAAAGATTAAATTCAGAACAGTATACCACTGTAGTATAAATGCTGAATTTTCTTTCTTTTTTCATCTTTTACTGTAAGAATATGTCGGAAAAAATTATTTTATTGTGAAAATATAAACTTTTGGTCAACTTTTGGGCAAGTTATTAATTTGAAAGTATAATAATGTCATGTGAGAAATTTTGCTGGTATAAAAACTTAAATAACCAACTTTAAAAATAATGTTTATTTTAAATAACGAAAGTCTGATTATTGGGTAGTTTATTATACTACTATATAGTAATTTACTATTTATATATTGTCATATTCATGTAATTAACTCTGTAACTATAAACGAGTTGACATTATATTCTTTTTTTTATGATAATTTACGTCTTGTATGAGATAAAGATGTAGTAAATAACCTCATTATTCATGATTTATGATCAGAAGTTATGAGGAAAACCAAATTTTACTGTGAAAAACCAAACGTTTGTTAAAATTATTGGAAAAAAAACGTAATGTTAAAAGCAAGTCATTAGTGTAAAAGTACATTTATGTCAAAATGACAAATTTTGCTGATGCGGAGACTTAATTAACCAACTTTAAGATGCTCAATATAAGGTCTATACTTTTGAAATAATATTGATTTCTACGTAACAAAACTCGTACTATATCCTCATTTGCTAAAATACTATTATTGACTATTTATTTATTGACATATCATGAAATCTTCTATGTAAACAGGTTGATATATAATTTTTCATGGTAATTCACCGTAATGACCGTCAATAAGCTGCTACTTTACAGATTATTTTTTATAGTGTACCCATTGTTGCATCACAAGGTACATCATCAGCGACTGTGCAGCTAAACGTCATCTTCTCTTTCTCTTTGGGTCCAGCGGGTATCGGGAATCCTCAGCAGTACCACCCGGTTCCACTAACAGGCCGAATCCAGATCATGACTAACGGCTCTCTGCTCATCAGACACGTCCTGGAAGAGGATCGCGGATTCTACCTCTGCCAGGCCTCCAACGGCGTGGGCTCAGACATCAGCAAAAGCATGGTCCTCACCGTTAAGAGTCAGTATCCCACCTCACCTGGGTTAATGTGGCGGGGGTGGGTTCTATCACGGCACAGACGCCGGCGGTGAGGCCGTCTAGGACAGTCTTATCGGTCTTAATGCGCACATACCCACTAACCGTGTCGAACCAATGAGCCGGCTCGCTCTACTCTCCCTGTGCTCCGCGGGCATGACCATACACATAAAACGTTGGCGATGATGAATCGCCGGAGCAAAGGTGACGGCGGTATTTGCGAGGCAACAATAAAAAGCGGCGAGAGAAGAGGGAAGTCGGTGTGGTAGTGAGAAGGCGAGCGAGTCGGCGATCGATCTCTTCACTCCTGGGATCTGTATCCAGACAATCAAAAACACTTTGAGCTTAATCATTACCTGCAATCAATCTCTCCATCCGGCCCCGCTTGTCAGTACCGCTGTGTCTCAGTACTGCTGTGTCTCAGTACCGCTGTGTGTCAGGCAGTGTGAGAACACACAGGGCTATGAAGTAGGAACGTAACAAACACCCAAAAAAAAGAGGCTAACTGCTCATTTCTGACACACGGTCCTATAAAACCAGGTGAACATGAACGCAACAACGTGCTCCGATTATCACAGGACCGCTTTTCTCTCTCTCCCTCTCTCTCGCTCTAGCTTCGCCCCGACAGGTGTTAGTATTATTGATTGAAACATTCCTCTCTTCTGCCTCCCTGAATTCTGTCTGTTTCGTTCAGCCAAGAGGAAGGAAAAGAGGAAAAGAGGAAAAGAGGGCGGTAGAGATGAATAACAACCGTTTCTTTTTCAGTTAGAAAGGGCTTCTTTTCTTGTCTCTTTATTCACCTTGACCTCAGTGCTCACTATTGGAGAATGATAGCAGAGGTTTATTGACTGTAGCTCTTCATCACTCTACTGGACTCCCTGCTTCCCTGTAAATTTTGCCCTCACCTTCTTTTTATTCATCTTTCCAGTCCCGGCGATGATCACCAGCCACCCCAACACCACCATGGCGAAGAAGGGTCACACGAAGGAGCTCAACTGCACAGCCAGAGGAGAATGGCCCATCATCATCCGCTGGGAGAGAGGGGACACGGTCATCGACCCCGACCGCAACCCCCGCTACTCCATCACTACAAGTCCCAATGAGAAGACGGACGAGGTGTTGTCCACACTCAGGGTAAGAAACACCTGAAGCATATCACTTCCAAAGCGCCGCTATACTCGCAAAATGCTGGTAGAGGAACCGTGAAAAGGAGCAGGGACCATTCACACGATAACTCGGGGTTCCGCTATCGTGCTCAACCAACCGCAGGGGTCGGGGAATGAACCACAGATCTTTGGATATGGCTGCTCTACCTCCTGAGTCGACAAATAAATGAAGTTGTTTTCAGAGTCAAGGTGCAAACGTAAAAGGACTTTTCTGTGGAGAGATTGGGTCAGTCTCTGTTGAAGACTAATAACAGTAATGGCCAGTCTTCATCTTCTCATCCTTTCGGCGGTTCCCTTCCGAGGGTCTCCACAGTGGATCATCTCATTCATTTGGAATTGGTGTGCCCTTCCTCTACACAACCCTCCCCATTAATCCGGGTTCGGAACCAGCACTAGAAGGACAACGGCTTGTGACCCCTATGGGGGCCAGGTTTACTGCCATGGCCGCTCTAAATGATTGGGATCGTTAGAAATTCTGAACAGATTTTGAGTAAAGTTTCACAACTCGTTCTTATTACTTAATCTGAGCATTTGGGTTTTAATGGTGAAGTTGCATGGATAGTTAACGGTTCAAGTCCAGTCTGCACAAACAGGTTATATATTAAGACTTGAAAAAAAGCTGAAAAATACATTTCATGATTTAAGAATCAAAGAATGAGGAACTTTTCAGACCATTTAAAGGACGGAAATCCACAAAGCATCCGTCAGGCAGAAAATACATATTTTTTCAAGCAGATTTGAAGGAAATAACGTTTAAAAAAACAAAAGAGAGTAAATCCTTACGCAAAAAATACGGGGTGCACCTGGATTTGTGACACCGTCGCACTTAAATACCAAACAGACCTGTTGGAGGAAGAAATCTCGACGGGACTCGGATACATCACAAGCTGTTTTTATTCAATCGTACAGAGATAGTCGTTTTTGCTAGGATTTCTCACTCTGCCATCCTTCCTGCAGCTTAAGCCAGCAGAGCGTGAAGATTCAGTCTTCTTTTCTTGTCATGCCATAAACTCTTACGGAGAAGGACGAGGCCTCATCCAGCTCACCGTTCAAGGTAACCCGTATTTCCCCCGCATAAATGCTTGTGTGGTCTCATCTCCATATTTAATCCAAACGTATCCGTCCTGTGTTGCAAAATGTCTCACTGTATTTGTCTTTAACATGCAGAGCCTCCAGACCCTCCAGAGTTGGAGGTGCGAGAAGTGAAAGATCGCAGCATGAACCTCCGGTGGACGCAGAGATTTGACGGAAACAGTGTCATTACCTCCTACGACATCGAGTACAAGAACAAGACAGGTGAATAGAAGGGGTCTGTTGTTTATTCTACCCTTTTAAGAAGAGAGATGGAATCCGACATCCCTCCGTCCATTTTCTTCTTTGGGGTCGGGTCGCGGTGGCTGCAGGCTATGAAGGGTTTTCCAAATGTTCCTCTTCACAGCAACATTTGCCAGCTCGGTCTTGGGGATCTTGACGCATTCCCAAGCTAGATGAGATATATAGCTCCTCCAGTGAGTTCTGGGTCCGACCCGAAGGTCTCCTCTCCAGTTTGATGTGCCCGGAGAACCTCCGAAGGGAGGAGTCCTGGAGGCAGAAACACCTCAACTGCATCTTTCAACTTGCCATTCTGAGCTTTCTCCGTATGCCCATGTTCCGCACCTTATCTCTAAGGCTGAGCCCAGACACCCGGCGAAGGAAGCTCATTTATGCTGCTTGTATCTTGACCTCATTCTCATTCTCTGATCTCTACCCAGAACTCATTAGCATAGCTGAACGTTTGAACACAGATGGATGGTAAACAACACCTGCTTTCGTCTGTCCATCTCACGGTCCAATTTCCCATCACTCGAAAACAAGACAACAAGATACTTAAACTCCATTGCTTGAAGCAGCAACTCACCCCCAACCAGGAGGTGGCAGGGGAGGTGGTGACTCATTCCAGCTGCTTCCCACTCTGTCACTTTAAAAGAAATAAAATGAATCAATCCATTTATTCGAGAAGATTATTGAGAAGAAATAATCGACCCGTATGAAATTAGCCTAAGAAAATGAAATCCGTCACGTGAATCAAAAATGATTAGAAATCTATTGTCATCTTCTGTTTTATCAGATTCCTGGGAGCTGAAGCACGCCACCCGAAACATTTCCCCCACCAACAATCAGGCCAACATCGTGGACCTTCACCCCGCCTCCGTCTACAGCATCCGCATGTACTCCTACAACGTGATAGGCAAGAGCGAGGCCAGTAAGGAGCTCACCATTAGCACGGAGGAGGCTCGTAAGTACCTTCTGTTACTTATGTACAAGGGAAGAAATGAACTTCTAACTTCTGTTCTATTTACCGCCGCATCTTCTGGCCCTGACAGCTCTTCCTGAATATTGAAGGTCTCTCTCAATGAATCGTGAAAGCTTTTCTGAATTAAATTAGGAAAAACAGCCAAATACTTCAAGGCTGTGATACTTAGTAGTCTCTCTCTGTCGCTCTCCTCAGAGCCTGATGGTCCTCCCATGGACGTGATCCTGCAGCCAGTGACCTCCCAAAGTATCAGGGTCACCTGGAAGGTAAGGAATTTGCAGCCGCCTCAGGGACCCTTGCTTTCCTGGCATTGCATTACAAAAAGGTGCAGAGTGTAAAATGAAGGGGTTTTTATTTGAATAAATTGAATATAGGGTTTAATCCGCCAGGGAAAAAAATCTCAATAGTCAGTTTGGAGAAAGCCCTTTATATCTCTAGAGGGGTCGGGTCCTCCCCCATATTCAAAGCAGACACACCGAACCAAAGGGGATTTGAACATTTTGAGGTTGAAGTGGCAGATATGAGATGAAGAAACACTTTGCTTCCAAAAACTAAAGAAAAAAGAAGACGATGATTAGATGTCTGGATAACTGTTTTGCGGCTGTCCTTCACCCACGGAGTTGAACATCACCAGTTTATTTCTCAACGGTTTTCTCGAGTTGTGTCTTCAAGCTTAACCCTCTTTGACGGCGAGGTTTCATGCTCTTTTGTCTTTGATTGTGCTAAATAAGGACGTTTGAGTCGCCATGACAACGTTGCCTACAACCAAATACAGTATTGATATCTGCCTTCTAAGCTTTGACCCATAGTTTCACAGAATAAATACCTAACCATAGTCTCTGAATATATCTATTTAAGGAGCTCCAGGCCACCATTTTGACAACGTAGAGTCTTAGATTGGGACGAATGAGCTGGGGTGAAATATAAGTTGCAATCTGCCAGTAGATTTTATACACTTCAACTTTAAAGATGATGTGAAACAGCCTATTTTTTTTATCAGCTTTATGTAAAATTAAGTGTTTTGAACCTTTTTTGGGTCTCTATATAGATATAATCCTGCTTCATTAATTTGATCATGCTACCCTAGTGGCTACCTCATCTTGTTGGTTTTCAAAGTGTGTCATGTTTGTTGTCCTCCCTTCTCTGTGATGTATTTCTGTTGTGGAGGTGTATCATCGATCCTGCACTATAAGGAGGGGAATGGACGGGTCTGATATCTCTGATGTTCTCTGTTGTCCAGTCTCCCAGGAAGGAGCTGCAGAATGGCGTGATCCGCGGATACCAGATCGGTTACAGAGAGAACGGCCCGGGCAGCAACGGACAGTACAGCATCGTGGAGATGAAGGCCACTGGCGACAGCGAGGTCTACACCCTGGACAACCTGAAGAAGTTTGCTCAGTACGGTGTGGTTGTCCAGGCTTTCAACCGAGCGGGCACGGGACCCTCGAGCTCAGAGATCAACGCTACCACACTGGAAGATGGTGAGGATGATGATAAAAAGAAGTCATACGACACGGCCTAGATGAAGATGCACGAAAAGGGTTAGCAATCGAGGAAACGCAGCACAGAGCATCATAGAAAATGTCAGAATTGCTGCCCGGATTGTCTTCCTCTGTTTGATTCAGCTTTGATTCACAGTTGCTGCACTTTTCTGCTGCCATTGTTTCTTTTGCTTTCCGGCTGTCTGATCCCAGTCAAATCATGCCTCGGTGCTTTGAAAGCTAAAATTACTACATTCTCTGCTCTCTTTCAACACAAATGAACATTAGCTGCAGGAATCTAAATGCTTTTTTACAAAAACCAAGGACGCACATGGTCTCAGAGACATTCAGCAGAGGATTGAGCGATGGGGGGGGTGTCACGCACCCGGTGAGGTAGGTGGATGTGCCAAACGTTCGGAGAATAGATGAATGAACTGAACCTACGCTCTCCAACCCGACAGCAAGGGTATGTCAACGCAAAGCCTCCAATCCCCTGCTTTGTACATGCAATCCCGCTCCTCATATTAAAAGAAATGTGTGAAAGACACTGTTTTCATATGAAAGCTAACCTTGTGAGTGAAATATTTATCCTATATTTTATTAAAAATATGATATATACAAGAAAGATCCCTTCAAGTCGATTCTTATGCACTAAATTTAGACGAAATCGGACCAACGGTTGAGAGATTATGGCCGGACGATTTTTGGACATAAAGTTCTCCCTAGTTGCAGAAATATGCAACTGACCATTCCCAAAATTGACCCAGTTCTTCCTCGCACTAGTATCTATGAGGGTATAACATTTTAAATGTATCCATAAGTAGTTTTTGAGTAATCGCGCTAACAGAAGGTTCTGCGGCGGCGTAATATCAGCAACTTTTCGGGGAAATTATGACCAATATGGCCAAATAAAGTACTAAAGTACTAAATGTTGATGGGGGGGCGCTGTTTAGCCCCCAGGCTCAATCCCTCTCCTGCATGTCATCTCTCCTGTCACTCTAAAGTCAGTGCCGCCAAAATAAACCAACGGATCTCAAATCATCTTTAAAATAAAGCGTGTTGTTATAAACATATTTTGATAGCAACACAATCATATATAAATATATGTGTACTGTGTTTTTGTGCAAGAGAGTGCATTTAGTGAGAGCCAATCAGGGAATGCATTTGTCAAGTTTGTTAGTTCTCTCAGGGGAGTTCAGTAGAAGCAAATTTGCAAAGTTTTCAGTAACTTCTCAGTTTTGTTGTTTAAACAAATTTTAGATTGCCAGATTTAGTTGTAGTTTATTTTTTCAAGGACCACGTCTCAGCAAAGAACTTATTTGGTGATTCTTTCAAATCGCCCAAACTATTTTAAAACTACAAATAGATTTTGATAAATCAAACAAACCATCTATCTCCTAACTAACTCCTTTTTGGAAAAAAAAAGTTTATTTTTCATATAACTGATTAATCGCAAAAAATAGACAATAAGTTCAAAAGAGGCCGTTTTGTCGGAGAGATTTACGTGAAGTTTGTCTGACTTCTTGAAGCTATAACTTTGGAGTGAAAGAACTTTTCCTTTTACAAATTTATTTCCATCAACATATTGTTGATGAGCTTCCATCACTGAGTTTTGGCTGCTGACAAGCAGAAGAAATCCAAACGATTTCAAATATAAGTCATTTTTATTCATTCATTCAAGAAGACTTTTAAATATTAATGGATCCCTTCCATTAACCTCCTCGTATCCTTCAGTTTTTATAATTCACATGAGCTGCAGGTTGAAACAGTGGTGAATCATACAAACGTGCACACACACACACACTAACACACACACACACACAACATACCTACTTGTCCACCCAGTGAACAGTTGGCCAAACCCCATTGGTCCAGAGCCGGCGGAGCCCTGTAGCTGTCACCGTGGTGACAGTGATATGGATGGCCATTATGATAATAGTGATAACAACAGGCATACTAAAAATAATGATAATTAGCTCGTCTCTCTCTCTCCCTCCCTCTCTCCCTCTGCTAGCTTCCTGCTGTAATTATCAACAGCTGAGCACATTGTCTCTCTCCTTCCTCTTTTCATCTTTTTCTGTCCCTCCCTTGTTCCCTTTTGCTTTTAACTCTCTTCCTCCCTCCTTCCTCTACCTCTCGCCCCTGCGTCTCATCTCCCCTCTGTAGCCCCAGTCCAAAAGTCTCTTTCATAACAAAACTGTTGCACCCATCCTTTTTCACCAAACCCATGCGCTCAGTCACGGGAGGACGTTTCTTTTCTCCATCAGCATGGTCATATCTGCATCTCTTTAACCCCCTCAGACATTCTTGATCCTGATGTCTCCTCTCACAACCGCCCGGCTGAGAACTGGGCTGCGTTTTGCCGCCATCTTATTATTTAATCTCGGAGCCAAAAGGTTTATTCATCCAAAACCTGGTTCTGATTCCTACTCCTCCTCTCCATCTCTTCCTCGATCCTTCTTCTCACCTCCCCTCTCCTCAGCAGCTGCAGACAAATTCCCTGCTGGACTTGGACCAATCCCCCCTCTTTCATTGCGCTCGCTCTTTCTGATGGTTCTCTTCCTCTCTTCCTGTCCCTCCCTCTCTCACAACTTGACTTCTGTTCGTCGTCAACAGTGTGCGTTGTTCGGGGCCTGAAAGAGTAACGGTCAGCGGCGGCCAATGGGAGAGACACCTGTACTGGTGGGGACAGAGGGACGCTTGTGGGGGGAGAGAAAGATGGTCCCACACATCAGAATGAAACCATGTCTGGACCTTTTCATCTCCTTCTAGCCTTCAGAGTTTCACAGAGGTTTTTTTTTATAATGCATGAGTTAACCCTGATTTTGGGACAATGGAAGCCTTGGCTTTCATGTAAAGACTTTTACGTTTGTCAAACTAAAGGACCCAAGTGCAGCAGACATCTTGAGGGAGAAAAAGGTTAAACAGGAGTTTATTTTTCAGCAGTGCAGAGGAGAGGGAATGATGACGAGGATATGGGGAGAAGAAAGGCAGATCTTAGGCACGAGTGACCCCGGATGTTTTCTCTATGAGTGATGAGAAGAGACGATTGATGTGGAGGTTCAGGTGTGCAGGTGGAAGGAAGAATCAGGGAACAAGGAAATCGGACAAAAAGGTGGAGAACAACACCTGTGACAAGGCAAAACCTAAAGCTTCAGCCCGAGCAAAAGCATCTACATTTTTTTTTTTTTTTTTTTGTGCAGATATTAAGCAATCATGTAACGGAGCAGTTGTTACAAACTCGCACCGTGCAGCAAACGTTTGTTCAAACCAACTGAACTTTTCTTAAAATTCTCATAGAGATCAATAAATATGCAAAAATACCAAATTTGTCAGCGTTCGTTTCGGAAACATGTGCAAGAAATTAATGCAAATACATCCATTTGCAGTTTCCTTTACTCCAGTTCAAGGAAACTGAATCCTAAATTATTCAAGAATTCCTGGGTTTCATCATCATCATCGACTTTATTAGACATTGTTTTAGATTATTTAAAAATATTAATTTATACCTTTAATCTCTATCTTTTTGTCTGCAGTGCCCAGCCAGCCTCCTCAGAACATCCGCGCTATTTCCGTCACGTCAGACGAAGCGGTTATCACCTGGTCCGAGCCCCCCAGGATGACGCTGCATGGCGTGCTGAAAGGCTACCGGGTCGTATTCTGGGCTGTTTTCCCAGACGGAGGTGAGTTGAGTGGGTTTGTGCTGTTACTTAAAGCTCCTGTGTGGAGCTCCTGTGGATCATACCTTTACACCTCTGGTCCTACCTTCCCCAGTGGCGGCGGCTAGAATTGCAGCAGGTCGCCTAGAGCTAGAGTCGGGTTCGTCCGTACTCTCAGCAGCAAACCTCTGCCAAAACACAACAGTAGCCAAGGTCGACATTATTACGATCAATAACCTCCGAAAGTGGCCCATCTCTCCGTGGTTAAGAAAACATTATTATCACATACGTACTATTATTGACGTACTGACATTACGTCAATAATATTTATATCCCAAAACCTACTTTTGGGTGAGATCTGGTACAGATCCGTGCATTCATTTACAAGTAATAGCATAAAACCTTCTCGCCACGGTTAAGAAGACATTATCTCAGCATGACGTTGTGACCTCATGAGCTAACATCGAAAAAATCTCACGTTAAAATGCGTCCATGTTTTTTCTATCGTCTTGCTAACAAACAAAAAAAAACAAAGTAAAATGCACAACCTGACTCAAAGCTTTGGAATGGGATGAGATGATGTCATTTCTAAATCCCATGAAGTCCTCAGGTGATACTCGTCCGGTGTGAGTAGGGTTCAAGTTAATAAACACAAAATGATTCTATTATAATGTACTTCTGTCCGAAATCCTAGACACTAGACTTTAATCGGCTAAAATCTCGGTCCTCTCCATCCCTTTGTCTCTCAGAATGGGGTGAAATGCAGAACATCACCACCACCAAGGAGCAGGTGGAGCTCCGAGGCCTGGAGAAGTTCACCAACTACAGCATCCAGGTTCTGGCCTACACCCAGGCTGGAGACGGGGTCAGGAGCAATGTCCTGTACATCCAGACTCGAGAAGACTGTGAGTGCACATTTAGGAGACCTGTCCACACGATGGACTTTCTTTGACTGCTCCTGCGGGGCGGTTCTGAGGGGTTTGTGTTCGGGCTTTAGGCCGCGGGGGGATCCTTGTAAGGCGAAGGTTGCTGATTGAAAGCTCTTTGTGCTCTGAAGTGCCATTACCAGTACTAATGAGAATTAAGAAGCCAAAATGTGTGGTTAAGGAGCCTAAGGGTGTGTGTGTGTGTGTGTGTGTGTGTGTGCGTGTGTGTGTGTGTGTGCGCGGGCCGTTGTTTGCATGTAAATCTGCCTCAGCTCCCAGCACAAGAGGAGGGATTAATTCTGTGTGGCTTAAAGAGAATTAATTTTACACTTACACTTGCGAGCCGTGGATTACATCCGTATCCGCCTCCCCTCTTCCTCCCTGGGGGCCTGGCAAAGAAGGAGGCAGGCGTCTGGAGATGGAGAAAATGAGGGAGGGAGGGATGGCAGGTGAGAAAGAGGGAGAGAGAGAGAGAGAGAGAGAGAGAGAGAGTGTCATTACAGAAAAGGCCTCTGTCCTGTTTTCCTCATTGTGTCTCCTTTTTATTAACGGGTGTTGTTGCGAGAAATCTTCAAATATATGTGTTGAGTTAGTCTTTGAGTATTTCTATGTGTGTGTGTGTGTGTGTGTGTGTGTGTTATCAGGGTTGAGCTGAGTGTCTCTTGTTTCCTCTCAGTGGGTTGAGGCCAGAGGCGAGCTCTTTGCTTACGTTCAAAGTTCTCTGCCTCTCTGGCTCTCGGGCTTTTCTTTGCCCTCAGTTCTGTCTGCAGGATGTGAAAAAGCGTTTGTCGCGTCAACGCTAAGAGTTAACGGAAAGATGGTAGACAAGAAACGGAAGCATGTCTCAAAACATCCTCAGCATTTAGGCCCTTTGAATTGTTTTGTGCATGTCTTAATTTAGGATCCTCAAAGTGTGTTTGATATCAGCTCCTTGGTTAGTTTAAGTCAAGCTTCGATTGAATTACACACTCAAAATGAACTTAAAGTAGCTATTTTTAAAAACACCAGTATTTCCATCTTCACCTGTAATTTTTTTCTTCAGCTATAAAGGACTCTCACGTCATATTACAGAAACACCAAGGAACAAAACAATGATTTTGCTCATAAACTCTTTGAGAAATTGAATCTAACAGAAATCAGAAATACAACAAAGTTCATGTTATTCTACAGGTTTTTGTGGGACAGGACCAGGATGACTCTCCGTTTGGCACAACTGGATGACCAGTGTAACCAAAATGTGCCGAAAATGTAACTTTGACTTTAGACTTTTCGAACATTTGAATTTTGAGAGGGCCGTTGGCTGCAAAAACACTTTTGTCCACTAGAGGGGGCTAAAAAACACACACTAGAACCTTTGTAGTGTGAAAAATGTGATGAAACCTGTTTATAAAATGAAACGTATGCTATGCTAATGTATATGCTTAAGAGTAAGCGGCCGAGAATGGAGCCCTGGGGGACACCACGGGTCAAAAGGGCCACCATGGAGAAGCCGTTACCGATGGTTTTTGCGATCGTCCTATTTGATTAGGTGTTAAAGATGTTTTTGTGGTGTGAGGTTTTGGTCCTGATGGACCTCGGCGAGGGCAGAGTCTTTTAAGACAGTAACTTCATTTAACCAAAAAAAAAAGAAGTCCAATAAGGCTCAAATAGTGTTCTAAAAAATGATTAAGAGATGTTACTTTATAAGGAGGAACGTAAAGTTGATCCAATCTAATTAAAGTTGTGTCTTACCCATGAAATAAAAAATAACATTACGTAATGTCTGATTTTTTTTTACTGTTTAAAATAATAGTAAATAAAATAATATATGTAAAAAATCCTGCTTTAATCTGATCTCTTTATCCCACTTCATGGTTCAGACCCGGGACCCCCAGCTGGCATCAAAGCTGTGCCCTCCTCGGCCAACAGTGTGGTGGTCTCCTGGTTGCCCCCTCACAAGCCAAATGGAATCATCCGCAAGTACACCATCTACTGCTCCAGCCCCGGGTTGGGCCAACCGGTGAGTTAGCAGAGGGGCACTGGGAGATTCTGGACCGAGAAGTGAAAGAAAGAGTAATATGTGGAAGGGGGGCACCAAAAAATGACTTCAGATGAAAGAGAGATGATTTTGTTTTTTTCTGTTAAACACTCACAGGATGTAAAGATAAAGTAAAATCCATTAGATTATACTGCATGTGTGTGAGTATGTATGTGTGTGTGTGTGTGTGTGTGTGTGTGTGTTTGTTAATGTGTTAATGTGTGTATGTGTTTGTGTGCGTGTGTATGTGTGT
Organism: Lophius piscatorius; assembly: GCA_009660295.1. Taxonomy (NCBI): domain Eukaryota; kingdom Metazoa; phylum Chordata; class Actinopteri; order Lophiiformes; family Lophiidae; genus Lophius; species Lophius piscatorius. The sequence goes on along the minus strand of VRLP01002398.1, from coordinate 43,291 downwards.
GTGTGTGTGTGTTCTAGTGCTGCAGTCTCACAGAGATGTGTGTATGAAATGAGCTCCTCTCCTCATACCGCAGTGTGTGTTCATGCAAGCTCACCCTCCAGCCTCATTTGCATATCTGCTACTCATCACGTTGCCAGGACAACCTCATCTGTTCATCAACGAGGGCAGAAAACAAGCAGAAAGCAAAAACACATGAAACACATCACACCATCCATCCATCCACCCATCTCTCTCTCTCTCTCTCTCTCTCTCTCTCTCTCTATCTCTCTCTCTCTCTCTCTCTCTCTCTCTCTCTCTCTATCTATCATCTATCTATCTATCTATCTATCTATCTATCTATCTATCTATCTATCTATCTATCTATCATCTATCTATCTATCTATCTATCTATCTATCTATCTATCTCTCTCTGTCTCTCTCTCTCTCTCTCTCTCTCTATCTATCTATCATCTATCTATCTATCTATCTATCTATCTATCTATCATCTATCTATCTATCTATCTATCTATCTATCTATCTCTCTCTCTCTATCTCTGTCTCTCTCTCTCTCTATCTATCTCTCTCTCTCTATCTATCTATCTATCTAACTCTCTCTCTCTCTCTCTCTCTCTCTATCTAACTCTCTCTCTCTCTCTCGCTCTCTCTATCTATCTAACTCTCTCTCTCTCTCTCTCTATCTACCCATCCATCCTTCCATCTGAGGCCCCCATGTGGAGTGCAGGATGATTACTATGTAAATGAGTGCGACTGGAGAGAAAGAAGGAGGGATTGGGGGATGGAGGAGGAGGGTGAAGGAGGGGAGGAAGACACACTGCATGGGGAGTACTTTTGTTCCTCTTTTCATTATCTCGCTCTATCGTTCCCCGGATCCCCGCTATCTCCACACTGGAGGAATATTTTAATATCTGTTACAGCAACACACACGCAGTCTCTCCTTCCTTCCTTCCTTCCTTCCTTCCTTCCTTCCTTCCTTCCTTCCTTACGCTCCCCATTCATCTTTCTGTCCGTCCATCCATTCATTAATCCGTCCATTTTTTCCCTTACATCCTCCTGCAGTGGAGAGTACAGGCAGAGACGATCTACAGAGAAGAGGGGAAGAAGAAGGCATTGATGTAGTGATACACCGGAGAAATGCAGACAGGATGTAAAACAGACGGGGAAAGAAGGAAGAGGAGGAAGAGGAGGAGGAGAAGGGAAGAATAGTGCAGTAAAGGGTGGATAGAGGAGAACACAGAGAGTGATGATGAAGAGGGTCTCCTGCATGAGGGCGGATTCACAAACCTGAAAAATAACATGAATGCTGCAATCCGTTAACCCAGAATAAACCAACAACAACTCCGGAACAACTCTGGCTCAGGAGAAAAACCTACAAATCATATTTGTCCAAGTCTTAGTCTCATCGCACTTGATATAAAACAATTATTCCAAAAAAACAACATTACAGTGAAGTAAAGGGAATCGTTTTTAGCCAATGAAACTTGAAAGGTTTAGGGTTAGAGTGGGAGGTTAGGATGTAGGGTTAAGTTTTGGAGTTAGGGTTTAAGGGTCTAGGGTTAGGGTTTAGGTTAGGGTTAAGGTTTAGGGTTAGGGTTTAGGGTTAGGGTTTAGGTTAGGGTTAAGGTTTAGGGTTAGGGTTTAGGTTAGGGTTAAGTTTTGGAGTTAGGGTTTAGGTTAGGGTTAAGGTTTAGGGTTAGGGTTTAGGGTTAGGGTTTAGGTTAGGGTTAAGGTTTAGGGTTATGGTTCACAATCATTTTAGTCAAAGCAGAAAATATCTGAAATGTTCAACATGAATATTTTTATCTAAGCTAAAGACATATTTTATCTTCAAATGCTTAAATCTAATCTTATTATAAGTATGTGATGGTCTTTGCGTGTGTGTTTAAGTGTGTGTGCATATGTGTGCATGTGTGTGTGTGCGTGGGTGCATATGTGAGTATGTGTGTTTATTTGTGAATGTGTGTATGTTAGTATGTATGTGTGCCTATGTTTATATATGTGTGTGTGTATTTGTATGAGTGTGTTAACGTGTGGTTGTGTGTTATGGCGTGCGTATGTGTGTATTTGTATGTGTGTGTGTGTGTGTGTGCGCGTGTGTTCTGAGGCAACAGTGATGACTATATGTCTAGAAAGCAGACACATGGGTTAAACACACTGCAATTACTGCTTCAGCATCTGCAGAAGCACCTGCTACATGATCCATCCAGGAACTGGTGAGACACCGGTGCTACTGGGTGAAGGTTTCGATAGATCCTGTAACAGGAAGTGCAAAAGCCAGTGTAAATTGGGCTGTTGTGATTGGTCGGGACGTCGCACATGATAGCACATGTGCTTATAGATATTGGGCCAGCTGTACAAGTGGGTCCGACCCGTAACAACAGGCCTGATTTACGTGATCCTGCATGGCCTGGTGTAGAATGCGGTCCAGTGGTATCAAACATCCTCCATTATGACCACCTTCCTCTCCGGTTCTTCCCGTCCTCCCAGCTGCCCAGCGAGTATGAAGCCAACCCAGAGCTGCTCTTCTACCGGATCACTCACCTCAACCACCGACAGCAGTACCTCATCTGGGCCGCAGCCGTCACCACCGCGGGCCGAGGCAACTTCAGCGATAAGGTCACGGCGGAACCAGCAGCCAAAGGTCAGTTTCTGAAACCTGAAGTTTTATCAGTTCATAAAACTCACTCTAAAGATTTCTCAGTAAAAAAAAAACATCAAATACTGTACATAAAATAGTAAATTAATTGAAATTAAACACAATTTTGCTTTGAAAATATCAACTTTGAAGAAATGAATGGAGGAAATTTCCTTCAGAAATGAGAGATTTGGATGATATGAACATTTAGAATAACAGTTTTAACCTTTTCACCGTTTTAGGCTGTTATTTCTTAACAAAATGTTGATTTTAAAGCGAACCTATATGTTTGAACACACACTCATTTTATTTCTTATCCCAAGGTTAATATGCTACGAACGATGGAAAAGTAAAATCAACTGGAAAAATGTCTTCTTGAAAAAGAAAATAACCTTGTAGTTTATTCATTTCTGTGAAAGGATTTACCCTGAAGTATTTTCTTGAATATTTTTACTGTGTTCTCTTCTGATTATGAGTGACGTGATAGTGGAGAGTGTGTGATGGACAGTTGGGTGGGCGACAGCAGGAAAGCAGGAGTTTGTTCTGAGTGAACTGGAGGCTGACCCAGAAGGAAAACATTTTTATTTTATTCACCTGCTGATTTAGGTTACCGCTCCTCGATTCTGGCCATAAGTTCTGATCAGCCAGCAGACAGAAACGCCTGAGATGAACTTCCTCCTTAGGGTGTCTGAGGTTCAGCCTGGGAGACAGAGGGAGGAGCTCTGAGTCGAATCCGTGCTCCTTCACATCAAAAGGAACTGGTTGAGGAGATGTGATTAGGATTCCTTCTGGTCATGTCTCTTATGTTCTGTTCTGGGTCCGTCCAACAGGGAGGAGACCTCACAGTCTCAGAACCCACTGGAGGGACTATACAATAAATCTCATTTATAACCTTGGAGAGCCTCAGGAGCCGATTGGCTTGAAAGTGTTGATATCCAGACTAACCTACTTATACCTGCACAATCTTCTACTGTAATAATAATAACAATTATTATCATTATTATTATCATTATTATTATCATTATTATTATTATCATTATTATTATTATTATTATTATTATTATTATTATCATTATTATTATTATTATTATCATTATTATTATTATTATTATTATTATTATTATCATTATTATTATTATTATTATTATTATTATTATTATTATTATCATTATTATTATTATTATTATCATTATTATTATCATTATTATTATTATTATTATTATTATTATTAGTGAAAGAGTAAAGGTTCACACAGTGAAAGAGTCCAGGTTGATAACAAGTACTTGCTCTGTATAACTCCTCTTCCTCACCTAACCTCTCCTCCGGTTAATGGGAGTGAATGTTTGGTTTGGAGCGTCGGCTGTTATTGATCTCAGGGTTCAGACGACACCGGGGGAAAAGTGAGAGGGGGAAGCCGATGGAGGAAAAGAAGAGAAGGGAAAATGACACGGCTGAGGAAGAGCAAGCTAATACTCTGGACAATAATGAGGCAGAGTGTTTAGGAAAGCGAAGAGGGCAGATCAATCAATACGCCTCAGATGAAGACGAGAGCAATAAAGGAGTGAGAATGAGTGGAGTTCACATTCCACCATGTTCTCCTCTTCTTCACCCATTCATTCATTCCTCTAGCAGCTAGTGTGTGTGTGTGTGTGTGTGTGAGAGAGAGAGAGAATGTGTGTGTGTGAGAGAAAGTGTGTGTTTGTGTGTGCGTGTGTTTGTGTGTGTGTGTATGTGTGTGTATCTGTGTGAGTGAGTATTTGTGTGTGTGTGTATGTCTGTGGGAGAGAGTGTGTGTGTGTGTGAGCGTGTGTGTATGTGTGTGAGATAGAGTGTTTGTGTTTGTGTGTGTATGTGTGTGCGTGTGAGAGTATGTGTATGTGTGTGTGTGTGTGTGAGAGAGGGAGTGTGTGTGTATGTGTGTATGTGTGAGAGAGAGTGTGTTAGGGTGTGTGCACGTGAGAGAGTGTGTGTGTATGTATGTGTGTGAGTGTGCGTGTGTGTGAATGTGTGAGTGGTTGTGTGAGTTTGTCTGTGTGAGAGAGAGTGTGTGTGATTGTGTGTGTGTATGTGTGTGTGAATGAGAGATTGTTTCTGTGTGTGTGTGTGTGTGTGTGTGTGTGTGTGTGTGTGTGTGTGTGTGTGTGTGTGTGTGTGTGTGTGTGTGTGTGTGTGTGTGTGTGTGTGTGTGTGTGTGTGAATGAGAGATTGTTTCTGTGTGTGTATGTGTGTGTGTGTGTGTGTGTGTGTGTGTGTCAGCTGATCGTCAGCTGTAAAAGACGGTGTCCTCCAGGTTTCCCCCCTCAATACTCCCCCTCAGCGTTAACATGAAAGCACCAGAGCATTAAGACGGCGGGCGGAGAAGAGGAAGGTCATGTGACTCAATAGATGGATTTCTTCACGTTCTCTCAACTTATTCTCTGTCCAGACGTCTTAATCATTCCTACGTCGCTTCATTGTGCTCAATGTCACCTGTAACACAGATTTATCTGACATATACGGTAAATACGTCACGTCCCCTCCATAGAATCTGATTCCACCGAACCCAAAGTCTCTTACTGGGTTTAGAAACTCCCAATGTGACGATGAAGACGATGAAGATGAAGCCATCGACAGATTTGAATCAGGAAATTGTCTTTTATTTTTAATCTCTCTCTCTCCACCCCTCTTTCATTCTCCGTCCTCCAACCAGCTCCGGCTAAAATCCTGTCCTTCGGGGGAACGGTGACGACTCCGTGGATGAAGGAGGTGCGTCTGCCCTGCAGCTCCGTGGGAGAACATACCCCCACCGTCAAATGGACCAAAGACAGGTAGGACTTTCAGAACTCAACCGTGATGAAGTACATTTATTGAATTATAAAACTCACAGACTTCACTTTCACTTTTTCGAGCGCAAAAACTTATAAAACACAAACTGAGGAAGAAAAAGACTTTTGAAGAATTTAAAAAATGTCAATTTTGTGTCAAATACTGGATTGATTAGATGAAGGTTTACGTAGGAGTGAAAACACGATCATAATTATCATCATCTTCATCTTAATAAGATCTTAGATTAAAGAGTTTTTCCACGTGTGCAGAGAAATAAAATGCTGTTAAAAAGGATTTAGAGTAAATAAATATAAAACTGTTAAAAAATAACAAACGCACAGGACAAACAATTAAAAATAATAAATATATAAGATATCTGAATATTAAAGAAAATCTTTTGTTGTATGTTTTATTTTAATTCTAAATCTTTTAAATACGTGAAAATTATTCAAAAACCCGGCAGAAATTTATTTGACAATTATTGTTTTTCATTAAACTGAATAGTTTTTTAGAAATTCACTTAATCCGGATGAGGCGACAGTTTTAAGCAGAGTCGCGATGGATGTAAATGAACTCGGCCCACAAAGACCCCGGAAAGCCCCCAATCCCCTGCGTTGTACAAGCGATTCCCCCGATTCAACGTTTCCAAGTAATAATTTCTACTTTATTGGTGATATAGTCCACAACAGCATCCTGAGATTCCTTCTGAGTTAGAAATAACTTAAGACAGTAAAATATGACGGATAGAAGACGGATCGGTTCCGGTCGAATCATAAGAACCAAATTTGGACTAAATTGGATCTACGGTTGAAAAATTAAGGCCTTAAAACCTTCTGAGATACAGCTCCCCCTAGTGGCGTAATATACAACTGACATTTCCTCAAATGAGTCCAGTTCTTCCTCGCACTCAGGCCTGTTTGGGTGTAAAATCTGAAAACGATCAATGGAAGAGTTTTTGAGTTATCGGGTTAACACGAAGGATCTGCGGCGGGATTGTCGTTGACGAGGATATTATCCTGACTCCAGAGTCCGGATTAATGTCCTCCTTTTTTGTTTCTCCTCTCTCACAGCGAGGACACGGCCATCCCGATGTCCCTGGATGGACAGCGTCTCATTTTGACCAACGGGACTCTGGTGCTGCGCTCCGTCAAAGCCGAGGATTCTGGGTACTACACCTGCACCGCCACCAACACACTGGGCTTCGACACCATCATCGTCAACCTGGTGGTCCAAGGTAGGAAATACAGGAGACGACCTTCCAGGCTTCAGTTAACGGTCTAAGGTCATGAGTGAGTCCTGATCGGCTGAATCTTCACCTCCTCAGTCCCTCCTGATCAGCCCCGTCTGACTGTCTCCACCACCTCCACCTCCTCCATCACCCTGGCTTGGATTCCAGGAGACAACGGAGGCAGCTCCATCAGAGGTACAACGTTGTCTCGTCATCTTCAATTTCTTTTGAGGGGACTCAATTTTTCTTTTATTCCGAATTCTGCCTTTCTTCTCTAATTCCAAAAAGTCGTGACGTCACGACGCCTTCTTCTGAGAATAAAGTCAGAATTTTGAGTTAGAAATCAGAACTCTGAGATTAAAGTCAAGATACTGAGAAAAAGTCAGAATTCTGAGTTTGAGGTCAGAATTCTGAGATTTAAATCAAAATTCTGGGACTAAAGTCGGAATTCTGAGTTTTAGTCAAATTTAAAAAAAAGAAAAAATTCCCAGAGAGCCATAGTTGACCCTCTTCTGTGGAAAAGTCATGAACTGTGTTAAGATAAAAAGTACCGATGATGATTGTAAATGATATAACAGTGCAGAACTTGTGACGGGTCTACCTCTGAAGGTAAAAAATATCTCATTCCAAGGAGAGAAAAACTCTTATCATCTAATACAGACGTCATTGTTCATGTTATTTTCTTTAATTTGCACTATTCTAGTCAATTTCCACGTCTAAATCTCACAAAAATGCAGCTTTTAATGCCGCCTTAACTAAAACAGTACGGTGTATATTTTATGGAAGACCCTAATCTGCATGCAGGACCATCATGCAAACGGAAATAAGAGAGACACACAGACAAAGAGAAGGACATACTTTAAACATGTAATTGCGTGCAGACAGGAGGGAAGACGTGGAGGGATGGAGGATTAAAGAGGTGTCTCGGAGGAGGAGGGAGTCGCCTCTAGGAGGCATCGGGTTGTACAAAAGCAGTCACCACATTGCATACCCTCATTTACATAGATGCTGAGTCAGCGCCATCTCAGTGTGGGGATTTGTGGGTAAGTAATTGCAGCATTTATAGGGAGCAGCTAGAACATCCTCCAATCAGGGGCCCATCTGGTTTGAGGAGCAGTAAAGGCGGATGCTGCCATCTAGTGGACAAAGAGGGTAATGCGCTCATGGAGTGGATTAAACCAAAATTCAATCATAAAACTGGACGTGATCAAACGGATATGAAATGAAAATTGGAATCTTGAATCATCAAGCCATCATTCGTGGTTCACAAAACAAAATGACTGTTTATCGTTTGAGGAAAGCAATACTGGAGCTGATAAAGATGGATGTGAACTGAAAAATGGAGTGGAGTAATAAAGGCAGAGAAAATACTCCACTACAAGGAAGCGTCATGAATTAAATACCTTAAGTTAGTTAAAGTTTGAAAGTATTATCAGAAAAATGTAATTAAAGTATCAAGGTAGTTCCGTATGCATATGATGTTTTTCGTACTCATTTCCTGCTGTATTAATATGTGGCTCTATGTAACTGCTGTGACTATAAAAGTAATCTAATTACTTAATGCTTTGGAGTTGTTGAATCTATAAGATCCCAATAGTTGTTTCGAAGCACTGCTGTCTCTAAAATGTCTAAATTTTAAATTGTCTATTAAAAAAAAAGACTTAAAAGTAGCATCAAATGAAGATTTTACAGATACCTCAAGCAAGTACCTCAAATACGCACCAAGGTAGAGTACTCGAGTAAATGTACTTAGTTACTGTCCACCACCAGAAATATAATAGTTAGTTTGTTTTCCTCTGGTGCTGATGCAGGTTTCGTGCTGCAGTACTCCGTGGACAACACCGAGGAGTGGAAAGACGTTTTCATCAGTTCCAGCGAACATTCCTTTAAGCTGGACAACCTGCGCTGTGGAACCTGGTACAAAGTCAAGCTGGCCGCGAAGAACAGCGTCGGAGCCGGACGCATCAGTGAGATCATCGAGGCCAAGACCCACGGCCGGGGTGAGATGCCGGGACTGGGAGATGTATCTGGAGACATGTGGATAAAAACATATTCCCATCCCAGTGTCAGCTGGGTCGGGCTCCAGTTCCCCTGAAACCCTCTACTGTATTAGTGGTTAGACAAAAATGCATTGATGGATGGATATTTCTGATGAATAAATGAATGTTTCCCTGCTTTGATAGAACCCCAGTTCAACAAGGATCAGCCCGTCTTCACCCACATCAACTCCAGTCACGCCCGCCTCAACCTGCAGGGTTGGGCCAGTGGAGGCTGTCCAATCAGCGCCGTCACGCTAGAGTTTAGACCGAAAGGTGAGTCGTTGATTCTTTTTTTATATTTTTTTATATTTGCAACTGTCGTGGAGATGCGCGTGAAAGAAATGAGTAATTGTGAGTACTGAGGTCATTTACCACGTGGTTTGTTCGCCTGCTGCAGGTACATGGGCGTGGCAGAATGTACGCACCAACGCCACCGCGGACGTGTTCCTGGCAGAACTGCGTGAGGCCACATGGTATGAGCTGAAGATGAAAGCGTGTAACAGTGCCGGCTGTGGCAACCAGAGCTCCCAGTTTGCAACACTGGACTATGATGGCAGTGAGTGAAATACTTAAGATTGCATAAATTGTATTGTCCGTTTTGGTAATAACACATTAATTACACTTATAATATCGTTGAATACTGTATTAAATGGACTTTAGTCAGTTTGCAACACTGGACTATGATGCCAGTCAGTCAAAATACTTAAGTTTGCATAAATTGTGTTTTCCGTTTTGGTAATAACACATTAATTACACTTAGAATATTGTTGAATACTGTATTAAATGGGAAGTAACTATCCTCTGGATGTCTGCAGGTACAATTCCACCAATCAAATCGCCCCTGGAAAAGAACGATGACGTCAAGAAGCTGTTTTCTATCGGCAGTCCCGTGATCTTGGTGACCATGGGTGTTGCGCTGCTCTTCATCATCCGCAAGAAACGCAAAGAAAAGAGGCTGAAGAGACTCAGAGGTGAGGGGAAAAAACACAACGGGCATCAGAGGAAATATTGGAAGAACTTATTATTTTCAAAGAGTAGAAGTAAAGACATTTTTGATTTCTTCTCTTCTCAGATGCTAAAAGTCTGGCAGAGATGCTGATAAGGTGAGTCACTGCGATATTATTCAAAAAACAAAATCCACATTTTGCATTCTGTCACAACCGTGAATGATTGTGTTTGTGCTTGTCTTGTATCTGTGGACCAGCAAAAACAACCGCAGCTTTGACACCCCCGTGAAGGGGCCCCCTCAGGGCCCGCGGTTACACATCGACATCCCCAGGGTGCAGCTGCTGATTGAAGACAAAGAAGGCATCAAGCAAATTGGTGAGAGGAAGAGCTGGAGACAGAGGGAGATGTGTGTGTGCGTGTGTGTGTGTGTGTGTGTGTGTGTGTGTGTGTGTGCGTTCCCGTGTCTGTGCATGGACTGTGGATCAAATGATCTTTATGTTAAATGTATCATTAACAAGAAGGGCACTCAATAGCGGGCGTCCCTCCGCCAAGGACCGACAGGCCCTTTTAGTTCCATTAAAGCCTAATCAAAATTCCATCAGGAGATGCGCCAGGTCAAAAAATAGATGCCTGTTAAAGGAAGGGGGGGGGGGGAACAAAAACGCCGCCACATCACAGAAGGACTATTCTTATGAAGGCTTTATGAATTTTTTATGCTCAGTGGGTTAATTATATTTATGAATCATTAATAAGCAATAGATTAAAAGCACAACATTGATTATGCTGCTTGCCAAATAGTGAGCCCATCTTTGTCCACACTGCTAAACCGGAGGTTTGTTACTGGTGGTCTTCACCAACGGCCAGCATCCTTATTTTAAACTGAGTGGATTATTACCTGAAACACTCAAGAAAATGTTAAAGCCTTATATTTAAGATTTAGTATTTAAATTACATATAAAAAAAAATTCCTATGCAATTTGGGTTACATCATTTCATAAACATAAACAAACTGATGAACATATTTGTCATTAAAAGATGAATTAAACACTTAAAAATGAGATTTCTAATAATCCTTATGATTATATCTAATTGTTTATGTTGATTCTATGAAATCTGAATAAATACATTCGCAAAATATGATTATTGGAATACAATTAAATAGATGCAAATACTTAAACTTAAACCGTCCGCTGATTCATTTCTTTTTTTTTTTGATGAAGCTGGATGAGCCGGAGAGTGTTGCTGGGGAGAGGCACGCTGCCACACAAACCGGGATATGAACTGAATGAATGGAGGGTTGAATCGTAAAAGCATGTGAACAAATAACTGCTACTTTGAGGGAATTATGGTCCGCGGTAAATCGGTTCTCTGCTCCAAACTCCGGTGGGATGTCGGCGGTAAACGCGTCGAGAGCTGGAACGCCACCGCCATTAAACTAGGAGAAGAAGACAAATATCTGAACAAACAGATGACTTATAAAGCATTTGTGACTATAAGTAGATCATAAACACGTATAAATCTTATTGTAAAGTGGTACCAAACAAATATGATTAATTCACTTTTTTTTACGCAGATAGACTCTTAAACTCAGTTTTTGGCAAATTCCTGTCTGTCCACAAGGTTTGAAATAAAAGTAACTGATAAAAATCCTTTTAATAGCTCTATCTTGTCCCTGTTTTCTGGATCCACTTCAAATTCTGATTATTTTGCCCAAATGCCTTAGATATCCATCCAGTTTCAAAATATTCTTTCAAGTTATTTATGAGTAATTGCTATTTAAAAAAAAAAGAAAAGCCCAAATAACCCTATTTAACAATGTTCAGAGAAGGTAGAAAAAAAATTCACAAATCTTCCTCTTAATATAATCAGAACCAGAACAGAACTGGTCCTTCAACCAAGTCTGAAGAAATCTCAAGAGTTTTTCTGTATTCCAGCTGTGGCGACATGTTTTAACCTCAAGACGAAGAAATCGGAAGCCCGTAAACTAAACTAAAAGTTCCTTCTTAAGCCGCTTCTCTAAACGATCCTTTCTCTAAGATTCATTTCACATCCTCCAGGTGAGGACAAAGCAACCATCCCTGTGACGGACACAGAGTTCAACCAAACTGGGAATCCTCAGACCTTCTGCACCGGCGTGTCTGTTCATCACCCCGCCCTCATCCAGAACACCGGCCCTTTGATTGACATGTCAGACATCAGACCAGGGACCAGTAAGTACAGTAAGCGTACACTCAGTCATATCGTTGCATGTTCAAAGCATGATCTCCTTCATGCTTTTATTCTGAAGGGTTTTACAGATGATACGTTTCCCCCGCATAAAAACAAAACCTCCTTTACTTTGTCACCCATTTACCACCAGACCCAGTGTCCAGAAAGAGCGTCAAGTCGGCCCACAGCATTAGGAACCGCTACTCCAGTCAGTGGACTCTGACCAAGTGCCAGGCCTCCACGCCGGCGCGGACTCTCACCTCAGACTGGCGCACGGTTGGCTCGCAGCACGGCATCACTGTCACGGAGAGCGACAGCTACAGCGCCAGCCTCTCGCAGGACACAGGTCGGCCCTTTGGTGACGCCTGCAGCCGGCGGCGTTGACATGGGAGCGAAGAATGCGAGGGAGAGTGTGTAATCTTCTTCTCTTCCGCAGATAAGGGCCGTAACAGCATGGTGTCGACGGAGAGCGCCTCCTCCACCTACGAGGAGCTGGCGAGGGCGTACGAGCACGCCAAGCTGGAGGAGCACCTGCAGCATGCCAAATTTGAGATCACCGAGTGCTTTATCTCCGACAGCTCATCTGATCAGATGACCACAGGCACCAATGACAACGCAGACAGCATGACCTCCATGAGCACGCCGTCAGAGCCCGGTATCTGCCGCTTCACCGCCTCGCCACCCAAACCCCAGGACTATGATCGCGGCAAGAATGTAGCTGTGCCCATTCCTCATCGTGCAAAGAGTGAGTTCTTCCTGCAGTGCGTGACCTTTTGACCTTTCATTCTTCCGGCCAGACCCATAATCTGGCCTCATTTTTGCCAGATTATGGGTCTGGCTATTTCTTGCTCTTATTTTATTGTGCACAGTGGTAGGATTAAAAAAGACCCTAGTTTTTTTGTCTTAGACAAAGGTTGTAGGATATAGCTCCCTCTAGTGGATCCCTTTTTATACAACATCAGTGATTAAGGTTGAATTCAAACCAATGAACTTTTTTTTTTGGATGTTCTGGATGAAAATGGCCCCCAGTTCATTCATTTACATATTCTTATAGGTAATATCTTTATAAATATTACCTATAAGAATATTAAACTTTTTTAAATTTAAAAATAGAGTTAAAAGCTTATTGGTTTTGAAAAAAATTATTGAAACAACAAATCAAGAAAAAGCAGCAAAACACATTAAGAAATTAATTGTAAAGTGGGACTAAATGAAATTATGAATAATTTTTTATTTTATCCCCGAGGTTCTAAGTTACTCAAATAAATGAAGGATCCTAATTTTTTATTATTTATTTTTCTGGTTAGCGTCGGGTCTTTGATTGATGGGGTTAAGTTGGCATAAGTTTCTCTTTTCCTTTTTTATATCATCATGTAATTGAACATTTTATCTCAATAAATTGAATTTAAAGCCTAACTACATCTAACGGGTTCGATAGATTAGGATTAATCGAGTAGCGCGTGAAAAACAGAATCCTCAGATAGAACGTAATGTCATCAGCAAATCAAAGACAGTAAAGTCTCAGACAACGCCTCACATTACCTCTGACCTTTCACCTCCAGGTGACTACTGCAACCTACCGCTCTACATGAAGTCAGATCCCTTCTTCCGAAAGCCGTCAGAGCATCACGACCCGTGTCCAGTGGTTCCACCGCGTGAAGCGTCGATCCGTGGCCTCGCCCAGCGGGCGTACCACACGCAAGGCCGCCATGTGACTCTGGACTCCGTGAAGCAGCAGGCCCTGAGTATGGGCCACTCCGGCATGTCCAACATCACGTCCTCCGGGCCTTCCTCCGGAGGACTAGGAGGTGGTGGAGGTAGCGGGAGTGGAAGAATGTCTGCTAGCTCTAGCTGCTCCACGCTTCCCCAAAGGACTCTCACCATGCCCGGCTCCTCCGCCTCGGCGGCCCAGAGCGCGGCTGCGGCCGCCGCTGCGACCGCGGCGGCCGCCGGGGCGTCGTCCTCCGGCAGCGCCACAGGAGGGACGCCCGGAGGCGCCTCTTCGTCCTCCTCTAAGATGGGAGGATCCAGAGACTCTCTGCTAGAGAGCAGCTCCTCAGGCTTAGGCAGACTTCAGAAGCAGAGGGACGGCGGCGCCGGGGCCTACTCCAAGTCATACACGCTGGTGTAGCGGCACCGCGGCCCGTCACTGTAACTCTTAACGCTGGTCCAGCCAGCGCTCGCCCGGGGGGGGCCTGTCTGGAAGACAAAGTGGGGTCAGGAGCCGACACATGCACAGCCGACCCGTCAGTGCCTGCGCTGAGTCAGGCTGAACCGGGTTCCCATTTACACGACTGGGAGGAGGGAGGGGTCAGAGTTGGGTCTCCACAGCACAGGAGTTCTTGCCTTTTTCTTTCTGCCTGATTGCTTTGTCTTATGGTTGTGTCATCTCTCTCTCTCTCTCTCTCTCTCTCTCTCTCGCTCTCTCTTTCTTATTTCTGCACCCTGGGAAAAATCTCTCGTTCATCTGTCCTCTTCACAGTTTTCATTTTTCCCGGCAGGGACTCGATACTTATGCACAAAATGCTTCTCCGCGTGTCACGTCAGGTTTTCTGGGTAAAGACAGTCGTAGAACGAATCAGGTCGCTTGAGATTTATAGGTTTTTAAACCACGTTGCTTTTCTGCTGTCTGACGGAGGAAGAGCTTACATCGCATCTACCGTATGCATAAAAAAACAACCGGCTCCGAGAGAGATAACTCCGTCACGTATTCACGCCAGGGACGACGCCACGGCTGGTCGTCCCGGCGCCAGATTTGAGACGTGGAGAATCTTCTCATACATGCGGTGGATGACGCAGCGTAGCTGTTTTTATAGAGAGACCCCATTCAAAGGAGGAAGAACATGTCGAGCATCTTCGTTTTACTCCGGTTCATGACTGATTCTGACGGAAACATAATCTCGCGTGAACTAAAGGAGCGCGAGAACGGCAAAAACCTTCCCAGCCTGCGTGTGTGTGTGGGTGTTGATGTGTAAATATATATATGTGTACATGTGGCTGGCACACACCGACACACCGGTGGAACTTTTTAAAAATCAATCTGTATGCTGACCTCACAGGCAGCAGACGTCTGTGTCCAAACCAGACCCCCCTCCCCTTCCCCGGCCTCCATTCCCCGGCCTCTTTTCACCACATGTTCCTTCTGTACCCGGGAGAGGAAAATCAGGATTCTGACGATGCCGACGCTCTCATCCCAAACGGCATTTTTGATTCGTTAGCTGAAAGGGGAATGATGAGGGTAATGACAGATTTGTTATAAGAAAAGGAGTTTTCTTTTTTTTCTCTCTTTTTCCTGCCTCGGAGCAAAAGAAGGATTTTGGATTTATGGTGCCACGATGCTATTATTTGACTCATTTCACTCACTTTTACCCCTTTTCTGTCCTAAGCCACCCCCCCTCCCCACCATCATATCCATGCAGTGTCACTGTGAGCCGCTGCTAGCATAGCGGCTAGTTAAAAAGACCGACGGACCGACTTATATGCACAGACCAGCAGAAATACTCTCTGACGTTCTTTGACAGCTTGAATGGCGAGGTGTGTCAAACGTACAGCGGATTGGTTGTGATGTATTCAAGTATGAACAGACAAGGAGATCAGGTGTTGAATGAATTGTTCTAAAGATAGCGAGGGGTTTAAAAAGCCGAGAGAAGCAAAGTTTCTTCAGAAAAAAGTGGTTTTCTACGGAAGCTGAGAGCCGCCACGTTTGTGGATTTTTATTTTTTGACTGCTTTCGAGATAAAAGACTTGTTATTAAGAGAAAACAAGTTAATTATCTCATCATCACGGGAAAACATGGAATCGTTAGCTTGATAACGAGAGAATTTTCTTGTTATAGTGGAAAAAAAAGTATTTGTTGTACAAGAAAACAAGCAGCAATTATCTTGACAAAACAAATGATCGTTTTCTCAAGATAACAAATACATTTTTTGGTTATCACGAATATAACGAGCCACCATTTTCAAAAGATAAAACGTTTATTTTGTCCTTATCACAAAAAAATTAACTCGTTATCAGAAAAAACAAACGACTGATATCCTGAGAAAGCAAGCTAGAAAATTTTTCGCAAGATAACGAGTACATTTTTTGAACTAGCTTAAAAAAAATTTTTTTCCACCAATGGAAAATCAAGCACATTCCGCGTAAAAAAAAAGCGTCAAAAATTCGAGAAACAACGTAACAGCTTTACGACGTAACAGACCCTTTTCTCTCGAGAGAAAAGGGTCGATTGTTTTCCCGTCATAACGAGTTCATTCTATCTTTACCAAGAGGAAGCAGCTAAAATTAAAAACGATGCCCGTTCTCGGCTTTCATGGCCTCCGAAACTTCAAGATGTGTTTTCAAGTCCCTCAACCGCACTGAAATTAGTTTGAGCTTTACGCATAGTACTGTATCTGTTAACTTTAAAAGTTTATTTTTTTCCCCATTTCTTCCAAAGCTTAATCCCATAACAAAGATCGTTTCCAAAAAATTAAAAAGGAATAAATAAAGAGTTGCTCCAAATGTTTCTGCATCGGCGAAACGTAACATCAGGGCTCTCGCAATAGTTCAAAAAAAATATGATATGATATATGTTTGTTTTCAAAAGTATGTACATATATATTTCTATTCAAATATATATCAAATATATGAATAATAATGAGAAAAGCAGAGTAATATTAAAAGAAAAAATAACAAAAAAAAAAAAAATGCTGTTTTAATTCATTTGAAAATATATATTAAAATGACAAAAAATTCAAAAAAAAAAAATCACAAGACAATCGCTCGGAGTGGCAAACTTCAAGAATGAGGGGATGAAGGAAAGGGAAGAGATTTAAAAAAAAAACGGGTAGCGGATCGAACGGGGGAGACAGGAAGTGATGCGAGAGTGAAGACGAAAAAGTGAAGCTTGTGATTTTTGTTTAATGTTCCGGCTGCGGCAGGAAGCAGCCGAAGAGGACGAGCACAGTGAAGTCAAACTATAGTGTGAGATTGTGACGCTGGTGAACCGTGGTCGTTAAGGCTCCGTGGAGAAAGTGTGATGTTGAAAACGGAAAAACAGTAAAAGAAGAAGAGCAGCCTGTAAAAGAAGAAGTGAGCCTTGTTGTGAGATGTTGTATTGTACCTTCCAAAAAGGTGTGTTCACAAACTCAGCGCCATCACCCGACTTTAGTTCACCAAGTCTTTATGTTTCTTATCCGTGTCATAGCAAGTCCTCCCCAAACACCGCAGCCCAAAACATTACGACTGTCATTAAAAACGTAAACTCTAAAAAGGAGGACCGGATTCATTTTTGACCCTTTTTACCAAAAGTTTTGAGAAATCTTTTATTTTTTAAGGATATTGGACAGATTGGTGATATAATCTCTTACCCAACCTGCTCTCCCATAGGAAGTCACCTCAGCTGTAAAAAAACAACAACTAACGTCGGTTTTCGACATTTTATAAAAGTGCTTTCTAATTAGCCTTTGTTAAAGTCTCCTCCTTGGTGTCCCCCAGGGTTCTCTCCCCGGCCCCTTACTGTTTAGCACATACATGCTGCCACTGGGTCATAAAAAGGTTCTGTCTTATTATCCAATAAGAAATAGAGACTCAGCCAAACAGTTGAGCAGAAAACTATTAATAGATTAGTAAAAACATTTCTAAAATTCTTGTTAGTTTTTGGGTACGAGGAGAATCGATGAGGGAAAACAATAAAATTTTAGCATAAAGGCTACAATATCATAAAATGTGAAAAAAATTGAAGGTTTCTGAATAAAAGGAATATTTTGTCGTATTCAGAATATAACGTGAATAAATTCAAAGCAGTGTGAAACATTGTTAGGTTTGAAAACAGAGGAAAAATGCATATTACTAACCATTCTGCTACATTTTAGACATTCATAGTCACGTTTGAATAACTAACGGGTGAGTTTGGAGGACCTCCCTCCAAACCGTTCCCACGTCAGCTCAACCAATCGGATCTTCTCCCCTCACTCCACCCCTTAAGCCCAACTTAAACACGACTCCTCCTCCATAGTAGACCCCTTCTGTACATAGGAAAGTGTTTTGTATAAATGAGTACTATTTTCGACATCTTCACTAGAAACCAGGGCACAATGTAAACTTTGAGCTGAAGTTATTGTAACGTAACAGAAGAGGACTTAATGAGAAACTATAGAACTACACAGACGTCTTTATCTTCATTTAAGGAGAGCGCTGGAGACATCTCCGAGTGGACCATGCATAGTTATGTTATAACTCTTTTAACGGGACGTTTTGGTTGCATTTTTTTTTTATCTTGGTTTTGTTTGTTTCTCTTTTCTTTTAACTTTTGTCACAGGTTGCTTGATTTAGAGGGTTGCCTTTTTTTTTATATATATATATATATATATATATATATATTATCCCACTTTCAGGAGGAAGGACGGCAGCATCGCATGTTCTGAAGATGTTGGTGGTCATAAAAGATTTTAAAAAAAGCGAAAAAATGTGAAATTGAACTATTTGGAAAAGGGGGTTGATTAAAAACGATTTAAAGATGCGGGAGGTTGTTCCTTAATCTTTTACGGAGAAACGTTTCGCTTCGATTTGCAATTGCTTGTGTTTAACTCTACATTTTCTTTTCTATGAAAACAAACAAAACCCAAAAAAGAGTACTCAACACCTTGTGCAATAAAGCTATCTTTTTATGAACGGTGATGGTGTCAGTCGTTCTTTTGCAAACATTTGCACTATACAGAGTTAATGCAACTATAGGGCTATAAGTTGAGGTTGAAAATGTAAAATATAAATAGTGACGTCTGAAACTTCCAGTGCAGACGTTTGTTCTGGATATATAAATTGACTAAATGTAATATATTTTGATTATTTGAGAATTTAATTACGTTTTCTTCCACCTCTCCGGAGTTGGGTCGCTGTGGCAGCGGGCTAAAGCCAGGCATTCCTATCCCCGGCAACCCTCTCCAGCTCATCCTGGTCCCTGCAGTGAGTTCTGGGTCCTCCCAGTTGGACCGGCTTGGAAAGGAAAACCGCCTAAGGTCTCCTGATCAGATGCTCGAGCCGCCTCAACGGTCTCCTTTGGACGCTACTTCCATTTCTGAACTCCCAACCTGATCTATAAGACTGAGTCCGGCCACCCTTACGAAGGAAGCTCATTTCTGCTGCTTACGTCTTTGACCTCATTCTGACGGGAGCTCACGACCAGAGGTGAGGACCGGACAAGGATGAACCGGTAAACCGGGAGCTTTGCCTTGAGCGCCACACAGGAAAACTCAAATAATCAGAGAGGATTATGGATGAAAATGATCTCCGTGTGGTAAAATAAGAAGAGTGAGAAAGTGATTCTTTAACATTTTCTGAGAGCCACCTCCTTGTCATAGATTCTAATCACATGTCAAAGAATTTCATCTTGCCTGCAAAAATATATCACTTAGATCTTTTACTCTGAATCCAGCTTTTTATAGAGCAGCAAAAATATACCAATACATTCCAGTAGATGCTTGAACTCGGCATTTAATTTAAACTTTTAATTCAAGAAATCACTACCGTGTTCTGCAAATTAACAAATCTGTCGTCACTGGTTCTTTCCAACAGGCCCATAATCTGTCTTCAACCTACTTTTGAACTATTTCCTAATCAAAACATTATTAATTTCTAATAATTATTGCATATTTTCTCTTTGGTTTTGTATATTTTCACAATAAGTTGACTTTTTATATATTATTATCTGCATCTCATTTCTAGCAGGCATGTTATTGATGAATACTCTGTGATTAAAGGTGGCCTTTTTTAATGAATTAACAATTATCATAGTTTTATCCGGTTTTATTTGATTTTACACAACTGTGGTTTCCACTTTTCTTCTTTATAATCCGGGGTTTGATAAGTAATAAAATATCACAGGGGCTTTTAACCCAAAAGAACCCGGACCCCAAATGTTTGTTTTTTTCTTCATTTGAAATGCATCCAATTGTAGCTTTTTACATCAAAATTATAACTTTACTGATTAGCTTAGAAATATCACATTTTTCTGACTTGCTATTATTATTTGTTCAAAATTTGTTGTCAGAGCTGGTTTACATATTTATATATAAATAAAACATGGGTATTAATGCATTCATATTGTAAAAAAAAAAAGAATAATAATAAAAATAAATGATAAACAATCAAACAAAAAAAACATGGAAATTATTAAATAGATTGAACGTAATTTGTAGTTCCCAAAAAGACGACCTGAAACTTTCTACGAGTCAAATATGTGTTTTTATAGAGTCGTATAAAAACACTCTTGGTAGTATTTACAGTAAACACAGTGAGTCGTCATTGTTTCCGGAGGATGAACTAATCCTGGATGACATCACCGTCTTACTTCCTGTGTTCATCCAGGATCTGATTCAGGACCTGATTGAGACACTAGAGGACATCCTACCACTGCAGCCGAACACGATGCAGGTTCTCAGAGGAGCCCGGGTCTGTTTGTTCTTGAAAAGATCCACAAAGAGAACAAAGCTATAAGACAAAAGACACTTTATTGTAAAATGAAAGCTTCACATCATTCGACGATATATTTCCTTATCGTCACGCGTTCTTTACGTACAAACCGTAAATGGCGTTCATCCACTTACACCGGACGTTAAAACAGAAGCGGTGTGAGACGTCTTCTACCAATGCATGTTATTGTTTACACAGTGAGACTAATCCAGGGTTTCTGAATGCAGGTTCTGTTTATTTACATATGTTTGGACCTCCGGTTCCCCCATCCTTTGGTGAATCCTCACGCCTTTCACCACCCGCTTCCTGTCCGCTTCCACCTCCCCTCTAGTCGCCGTTCTTCTGCTTCTTCTGCTGGAACTTCCTGAAGTGGGACTGGATGGTGGCGGCGGCCTTCTCAACTTCAACCGGGCTCAGCGGGGGTACGTCGGGACCGGTACACGTCCCGTTGCTGGGGTTGGACTCTGAGCACGACAGGACACAGGGTATAGCCATGGAGGCGGTGGCAATCGCCACGGAGACAAAGTCTGCGGCAATGGCCAGCGAACGGATTAGCTGTGAGTCGTGACGGCTACTTTTCTCATCAAACTCTTCACAGTTGAATTGGATTTGAATCAAATCCTCGTGTTTCACTCTAAGGTGTGAAACAGAAGGTCATATCCCCGAAAAGCATTGTACGAGAAAAACCGCCTGATTGAACAAACAGTCCATAATGTCTCAACCTAACTATATACTATGAAGTCAGCGGTACGCGCTAAGATCGGATCAGTAATTAAACAAGACAGATTGACGTGGTAGATATTCACTTGGGCTATATTTAGACACAAATGCATTTATGGTTTTTGTAAAAAAAAAACATTTAATTTTTTATAGGAAGCCCCCCATAGTGAGTCAAATAGGAAATATTATAATAGTAGTTAGATCTCCTTTTGGCGGTTAAATTTGGACTAAATCAGACCGTTTACAAAGTTATTATAGTTGTTTTTTCATTAAAAAAAGCTCCCCCTAGTGACGAAATATGAACAATGAGACTTAAAGTTATATATACAAGTCAGATCTCCTTGAGTCGATTCATACGCACCAAATGTCGACTAAACAGTTTAACAACAGTGATCCGTAGTTCCCCCTAGTGGTGGAATATGCAACCGACCTTTACCGAAATCAATCCGGTTCTTCCTCTCACTAAGATCTTTGCGTAAAAATTTGACGGGTCATGTCGAATCCGCTGAGGCGGCAGAAATGTCGGTTCAGTAACGTCCCCAGCTTTTCGGGGATATAATTCCTGCAGCAGGGAAAACAGCCTGCGTTTAAATGAATGAATATACTTACTCTTTCTGTACACGCCTATGCTGTTCCTCCTGAAGCCATCAAACTGCAAAGGAGGGGAGAGTCAGAGCGTTTTCTCCAGACACGAATGAGGCGGAACGACTTTTACTGCTACAATATTATCAGGCACTGAGCTGCAAAGTTGTTCACATACCACCGATGGAATGAAAGACACACAGATAATCACACAGATAGATTCTCCTACGCAGCCGAACAAGATGTGCAGCCCTAAAGGAATGAGTGTGTGTGTGTGTGTGTGGGTGTGTGCGTGTGTGTGTGTGTTTGTCCTTTACTGCGTAGGTGATGACCTCATACACTTATCCTCTTGATTGGGATTAGAGTCCAGGCACAGCAGCGCCTGACGACTGGACGGGTTTATCCTGTTATTACCTGCCACTGTGGTCCGCGTCCACTCCCACACATCAGCTCCAGAACCTCCGAGGTCCACTCTCTCTCTCTCTCCAACAGTGAATACACTGTTGGATTTTAAATCAGTTGTTGTTTGATTCCTATTCATGCTTTAAGTGGTTTGTGATGTAAAACCAATACTCAAATCTTTAAAGAGGGAGAGAGAGAGAGAGAGAGAGAGAGAGAGAGAGAGAGAGAGAGCGAGACTAAGGGATTGACAAAGATACCCTTTTTCCACAGAGCTGGTTCCAGGGCTAGTTAGGAACCAGAGCCCGATTTAGCACCAGTTCTTTGCTTCTCGACAGCCTAAGCACCAGCTCCTGGCCTCTCAGAACTGGTGCCAGATAAGCAGCAAATGTTTGCTGGTCTAGAGGTCTAGAGCCAAGGACCAATTAGGTCAGGGGCTGGAGGGCGGGGTTATTGTGACCAACAAGACCGGCGCAAAAACTGAAACGCCATTTTTAAAACAACAGCCGAGCGAGTTTCATCCGTTAAACTAGCTGTAATATTGTTTGTTTCTTTATTTTAATATGAATAACATAAGATCTTTTTTCGGCTCTGGATCTCAATGTAGGTTTGCGAAGCCAGGAACAGAAATCGCACGGAGACGATGAGCTCCACCATCTTCGTCGTTGTCCTTGAGTATTGCGCGAGTGTCTGGGTCAACAGACGGTGGCGTACCGACGTTATACATTGATCTAATGGCGTGGCTCTGACTTGGCTCCTTGCAAATGGAAAAGCAAACAGGTTCTTAGGAGGCGCACGAGTTGAACCAACTAAGCACTGCCAGTAGCACCAGCACCGAATTAGCCCCAGGTTCTTTTTGGCGGAAAAGGGGTCGGAGTGAAAGGACGGATGGATTATGTAGAAAGTATATGCAAATATTTTTTTACACCGTGGGATGATCCAAATGTACAATGTGTCCAAAAAACTAAAAAACAACTAAATAGAAGAATTGTTTTTAAGTGTCAAAGGATTTCAAATGTAAGAGAGAAATTAAAATGTGTCGGGAAAAAAAACCTTCCCAGCAGAAGAAACTGAGTGTATGAACAGTAAAACTTAACAACCAGAAGGTTTGTTAAACATTATATTCTAAAAACTCGATTGTAAAAAATCAGTACATAGATTAGTGCAGTAGTACGCGTGATACTGAGCTGGTTCCATCACCTCCACCATCAAAACCTCCATAAAACGAGGCACCGGCATATCAGGAGGTTTTACTGCATCAAGAGTGTAAAGGTGACGGTCAGGCCGCTCTAAGGAACTTTATTTTTCTTTTTTACTGCGTCGTCGCCACCAGCCTGCTGCCCCTCCTGCTTTATGACTCCTGCTCGTTATTTATTATCCTTATGATCCGCTGCGTCGCCATGGTACCTGAAACGCTGTTTGCCCAGTGGCACAGTGAGGAAAGAACGGCGCTGACCTCTGGGGATCAACTCCTGGATTTGTTTCATTTGTGTAAAGTGTCTGACAACGGCTGACTCAAAAACTCTGACACGTCATAAATTAATCTGTAAAAAAATATACATATATATATATATATATATATAAAAAAAAAATTAAACCCTAAAAAAATTTCAATAACAGATAAAATTATGAAATACAATAAAGCATAAAATAAATGAACCATAAATCAATGATAAATACATTTTTAAAAACATAACAACCAGTGATAAATATCCCCCTCAAGTGACATGGAAAAAATAAATTATCTCGGCCATGACTTAATATGAGTTTTTTTTGGAGGGGGGGCATATTTGACTACGCAAAATTATCAAATTTGATACAACATAAAAAAAGTCGAATTATGTTTAATAGTATTCTGAAAAAAAACAAAAGTTTACTTTACGATTTACTTACGATTTTAATAAAGATTTTTATTTTTCAATATGAATTGTTTTTTTTTTTCTGTTTCAAAACTTCTTTGACCACAAAATGTGTAATATTTGCATAAATTTAGATTTCCTAGGATATTAAATGAACTAATGACCCAAAGGAATAAAAAAAAAATATATATATATATATTTATGTATTTATTTGTTTGTTTATCTGTTGGTGAGAACATTAAAGAACATCAAAGAGTTATGGTGACACAAAAGTCTGTCTTTGACCCCCTCTATGACCCGGAGCTGCTCTCTCTCTGCTGCGTTAACATCGACTCTATTTGCCTCTATATGAAGGTGAGAGTCAGACGTTCCCTTCAAACCCGTAGCCTCAAACAGAATTCAACCTTTGTTTCGTCTCTGTGAGGCGCTCACGCTGTTTCAGGGAAGTCCTCAGAAGAAGGTCAAATAACTGAAGACGTGGATTTTTCTGAATCGATGTGGATTTTTCTGAATCGACCTTAGAGAAGCCGACAGGTCATGATTATTCACCTGAATGGGAGGCAAATGTTAGATTATATGATCTTCCCGTGGCTGTTTGCGTGCAAAGGCAGATTATAATCCTACGCCGTCCTCTGAGACACAGGGAACATGACAAAGCAGATTTACCTGCATGATGCTGAGTCATGGCTGACTGCTGATCATTCAACAAGTTCTCTCTCTCTCTCTCTCTCTCTCACTCTCTCTCTCTCTGTTTCACTCTCTCTCTGTCTCTCTCTCTTTCTCTCTCTGTGTCTTTCTCTCGCTCTCTCGCTCTCTGTTTCTCTCTCTCTCTCTCTGTTTCACTCTCTCTCTGTCTCTCTCTCTCTCTCTTTCTCTGTCTGTGTCTTTCTCTCTCTCTCTCGCTCTGTTTCTCTCTCTCTTTCTCTCTCTGTGTATTTCTCTCTCTCTCTCACTCTCTGTTTCTCTCTCACTCTCTGTCTCTCTCTCTCTCTCTCTCTCATTCTCTCTCTCTCTCTGTTTCTCTCTCTCTCTGTCGCTCTCTCTCCTTCTGTCTCTTTCTCTCTGTCTCCCTTTCTGTCAAGGCAAAATCAAGAATAAGAAAATCCATTTTCACCAGCAGCTTGAATCCACGTTACTCATTTTCCTCTTCTAATTCCATCGGCGGTTCTGTTTCTCATCAGGAGGAGCCCAGAGGGGCGAGTCAGGGTTCAGATGAGGTGGAATCAGTGTGGGGATGTGAACCTATCACATTAAGACTAACCTCGTCTGGTCTGCTGCTCTTCCTGCTGTGTGACACGGAGTGAACCTGCCACGGCAAAGGCTGGGACACCAAGTAAGGCGCGGGGTCGTCTTTCGTGGAAAACCTCGAGCCTATCTGGGGGAGAAAAAAGGATTTAAGGATCTCCAAGAAACCAGAAAGAAAGATGGTTGAGTTAACATTCAACCA
The DNA here is from genome assembly GCA_009660295.1 of Lophius piscatorius. Taxonomy (NCBI): domain Eukaryota; kingdom Metazoa; phylum Chordata; class Actinopteri; order Lophiiformes; family Lophiidae; genus Lophius; species Lophius piscatorius. The sequence goes on along the minus strand of VRLP01002398.1, from coordinate 17,976 downwards.
TCAATCAACTCCATGTAAAAGATTTTTCTGCCGGTCTTACAGTTCAGCTCAAGCTCATTAGCTAAACTGTGATGAAAATGAAATGTTAAAATGTTTTTTTGGTGATTTAACTCAAAAGAACCCAAAACGTTGCGCTTCAAAAAACAGGATTTAAAAAAAGAAAAAAGAATTTTCCCTTCATTTTTTTGAAAATAGATCTTTTTTTTAAAAGTTATAAAGACTATATTATCTGTAATAATATATTATTATTATCGTTATTGGTTACTAAATGTGTGTGTGTGTGTGTGTGTGTGTGCGTGTGCACATGTACGTGTGTTTATTGAACGTATAGATATATACATAGACATTGAGAAAGATCATATTTTTGCTTGTTTGCAAATTTCTTCTTTTTTTTCTACTAATTGTGTATATATATATGAAAATTTTACAGAAATAAAATTTCAATAATGAATATTAAAAAAGCTGCTCCAAAATAACAATAAATAATGCCAGAAATAGACAGTAACCATAATCACATTTTCATGCTTTCTATATAAACCAAATGTATTTTCGACACAACCTGCTGGGTGATCATAATAATAATAATAATAATAATAATAATAATAATAGTAATAATGATAATAGAAAATGAGGGAAATAAGAAAAAAACTAATTTTAGAATTCCAGCAAAAACAAAAATGTCATTATTCCCCACTGTTTCCTTTTAATATTGAAATACATATTATACTTCTTAGTATATAGTACAAGTACTAATGTACTTGTACTAATATAAAGGCTATGTCAATAATGAAATAGACAAGATCTGCCCTAAACACGCTCATCTATCCTTGTATACATCCCCTGTATCGTTCCAGTCGTCTTACCGATTCGACCACCTTGACCATCACGTACATGGCGGTGAGCATCGTGACCAACATCTTTATCGGCTCCTCCTTCAGCGTCTCTCTCGGTCCGTCAAGTGTCCCTCGCTTCTCAGCGGCCGTCTTCAGTCGAGCTGCAGGAAAGATGAGTTCATCCACCAACAGATCGGAGCAATCAGGAATGCGATGAAGAGCTGTCGAGGAGAAGGACAATTGAAGCGTGTTGAATATGTCCACTCACACCAGTTTCTCCACACACACACACACACACACACTTATCAGACACACACTCATCGGACGCACACACACTTCATTCTCACAGTTCCTGACACATGAGGGTAAGACTGCTAAAGAGCTTTGCGAGACAGAAATAGGGAAGCAGTAATCTTTTCCTCTGCACGACACTTATCCCTCAGGTGGGCCTCCACCTTTCCCGGCATCGGAGGCAATCAGGCTTCATCATCAGGCTTTATTCAAACATGAGGGATTTAACGAAAAACAATAGAATAGACCTTTTGTGGCAAAACTGGGACAGTTCAAATGTCTTACATATATATATATATACATATATTTTCCTCAACTGTCAAGATTTAGTGCTTTTGAATCAAGTCAAGGAAATCTATGTTGTATACATTGTGTTTTACTCTAATAGATCATATTTTACCCACTAGGGGGAGCCTCGTATGAAACACTGTATCTTAACCGTTGCTTCCAGTCACTTCGACATTTAGTGCATAAGAATGGATTCAAGGAGATCTAGCTTATATATCATATTTTACTGTGGTGGTCTATGTTTAACTCACTAGAGGGAGCTTCATTACAAAAAAACCCTGTTTTCTAGAAATAACTCAAAAACTATGTCATGGATCATTGGGAAAAAATTGGGAAAAAGCTTCCCCTAGTGGGTAAAATAGGAACTAGTAGAGAACACAATACAGAATATTCCTCAGTTGGTTGTAATGTTATGGCTGATTAGAGTAAGTTTTTAATGTTATCATTTTTGATCAGATCCTTCAGCCTTTTTCCAAAGTTGCCAGATACGTTATCATAAGATCCAGATCCGACACTGGAAGTCCGGGTTTTACCAACACATGAACCTGGAAACAGGTCTGACACCAGATTGTCACAAATCCAGATTTCCTCTCTCCCAGTTTCTTCAGCTGCTGACGGTTTTGACATCAGCTAGCACTTACTGCAACTAGCACTCTTAATTCCAGCTATTATTAAACCTCTACCCAGAAACCCTAATCTGGAACCAGACCCAGATCAGATCAGTCATGTGACTTTTCTGCAGAAGAATCTTTCATTTGAGGAATCCATCGGCCGCCGACGCGGCATGGATCAGAGATCTCGGGTGACCTTCTGATTATATCAGACGTCTTTGGTATTGGTCAGCACATCCAATTATAGTCTGGAACATTTAATGAGTATTAACAGGACTGCATGAAGCCTCTTTAAATACAATTGAACAGATTGATCTCGGTTTGATCACGTTAACTCTGCGTATCAAAGTTCATCTCGCAGCGTTTCCTCAACTTTTTATACTTTGGACCAAATCTTTTCATCAGATTTATACTTATTTTGAGTGATTTTTATCAGGAATATGTCCTTTTCTTGCAGTTGGCACACAATAACTAGGCCTATGCTGTCGTCCCCGACGGCAAGGGTAAATCCACGAAGAGTTCCCAACCCCTGCGTCATACACGCAAACCTCCAAAATGGACTCCTCAAATAAATCTGAAGTTATTTTTCACAGTATTTTTCATCAGAGTGAGTCAAATATGAACTACTAGAGCAAAATAAGAGATAAACAAGTTAGATTCCCCAAGTTGATAAATTTAAAGGATATTTGGACTAAATCGGACCAAAAACTAGGAAGTCATGTCCAAAAAAAAAACATTAGTTTTTGGTCAAAAAGCTCCCCCTAGTGCGTAATATGGGGACTTTTAGAGTAAAATATGATAGACAGGTCCTCTCTTGTCAATTAATATGCAATGAAATTGGATTAATGGATTAATGGATAGAAACTTATGTCTGATGTGAATTTGGTTCTTCCGTTTGCAGACATATCCTCTTCCGGGCTGATTTTTAGCAACTCCGGTCTCTTTAAACTTAATTATTGATGCAACTGTTGAAACTGGTAATGCGAAAAAGTTCTCTTGCACAACTTTGTTTTATTATTGTACGTCCAGAGAGTAAGACCTGAATGTTTAGACACCGACCCTCTCCTGTGGATCCGTCCTCCAGGTGTCAGACTCCCTCTCTGTATTTAAGAGTATAGGATCAAACCTCCGTTTTCATAAAGCTTATATAAGGCGGATTTGAAATTTTCTTCTTCTTTTCCCCTTTGTGTGTGTCTCATTCTAATTCAACCCTGCTGCTCAAACCAGACGGCCATCCGGCTGGAATCTGGATCTGCTCCAAGGTTTATGCCAGTTAACAGACACACGCCACTCGCCATCCTCTTCAGTGGCGTGCTTGTGTTGGCGTGCTGGGTCAAGGTCTCGATCATGTAGAACTGGATTGATTTTAAGGGAAAGGTCAGTTGCATATTTCACCACTAGAGGGAGCTTCATCTCCAAAAGATTTGGGGCCATAAATTCTCATTTTTCCGGAAATAACCTAAATAACCGCTTGTATGATTTAGTGCAAATTTACCTCATATGACCGACTAGGAAACATCTAATATACATTTCTACTTGAATATATCACATTTTACTGTAATTGTTCATATGATTTCTGTTTTCTGACAGTTACTTCCCAACCCTACGTCTAGATTAGCTCATCTGCTGTCCCCTCTTTATGTTCAATATTCAGTCACTATGGGATCTGACCTCAGAGCAGACTGCTGACTTCATAGAAATAGTTGGGTTGAGTCAATATGGACTGTTCAACATTGTTAATGAGTCACATTTAATTTATGGCGTTCGATCAAGGGGGTTTCTTGTACGACACAATTTTCTTGTACGACGCATCGGATTGGGGGTGAGGGTTATTATGGACGATATTTTGTTCATGATTCAAACCGGTATGCACAGTATTCCGTTTTGCAGAAATGAGACGCACCAGAGTATCCGATCGATCACACATGACGAAGAATGTGTTTGTCACAGACACGATCGTCGCTCAGGTATGCGTCTGTGAAACCACACGAGCGTTGTCTGCTGCTATCTGAGTATCAGACGTGTTTCTGCCGAGGCGGTACTCGATGTGTGCGTGCCACCGATGGTCGGTTTTGAAGTTATGGCGTGAGGTTGAAGTGGAGGAATGTTGTCTTATCACTGAACTCACTGTTATAAAACATCCTGCGACACAGAACCACGACGAAGAAGAAACACGATGGAGGTTAATTTTCCTCTACCAAGTATATAAAGGTAAGAACATTACACACACAGGAAATGCAAAGTCAGCCGGACATTTAAATCATGTAACTTTTCTTTTTTAAACCCTATTTTGAAAGAGATTCCGTTTGTATTTATCATGTATTTGTTCTAATCTTAAAATAAGATGCACATGGGGCAAAATATTTGCAAAAAACAAACATTTCATCTAATATTATAGAGCAATACCAGTGTGCCAATCTTTTTTATTGTGCATGAATCAACATTCCTGACTGACTCTGCAGCCTTATCTGAATATTGCTAAATGCTAAACCAGCCATTTCTGCTGATGTGTGCTTGACTTCATTCACACGAAGACATAAATGCCTTCAAAATAACAAGAAATTAACACACACTTTATTTTCTTGCAGTAAAACAGCACATATTTTTGAATATATTTTAATCGTGGCAGAAAGAGTGAATTTTGGAGATGATGAGGCGACATCTTCCTCATCCCAGTGAAACAGACTTTATGTTAAACAAAATAAAAGCTCTTATTATTTCCTCTCTGTGGCTACAAAGTGTCCGAAATCCCAAACTGGATTTATAGCTAACCTTGTTGAGATGAGGAATAACCACCAACATGGATTATGAGGCTACAGTTTACTAATCTAACCAAAATTATATTTATTATTATTAATCAGAAGACTCTGGAAGAAATTCAGCGGATTGACACAAAAAATTCTTCTGCAACCGGGTCCTGGGTCCTGACCCAGTATTTGGGACTAAATAAATAAGGCGTCATCACATCCCCGGGTGTAAAATAATCTAATCCTCCTCAGTGACAAATGATGCTAGAGGGAAAGCCGCAGCATTATTCTCAGAAGGAGATGGATTGAAGGATGTGATCCGAGGGGAAAAAAACGTTCCAGAATGTGTATTCCAGAATGTGTAGTCCAGAATGTAATTTCCAGAATGAGAAATACGCTGACTCAGCAGACGACAACTTAGTCTCACCTACGCTAAGTAGGTTCACAGAGGTGCTCACATTTGCCGATCCGTTTAAAGGGATATCAGGAGAAAGAATCCTGCAGGACGATTTTTGTCTGCCTCTGGTGTTTGTGTTACGAATTCTAATCAGAGGTTTCATTGTAGAGGCCGATGAGGAGATAAAGTCTCTTGAGACGAAGAGGAGAGACACTCAGTGGCATTTAAGATGTCAATCAACAGGCTGGGCGGCAAAAAACAGAGAGTATGTTTGTACGTTTTGTTTCGTATTCTCAATTTACCTGAATATGAATGATGTTATATTGACATATCGGTAATTGATGAAGGAGGACGAAGGAGGACGAAGGAGGACAAACGTGTAAAAGGGAAGATTTCCTTCATTAGTTTCCGAAATTAGAAACTAGTGTCGAAAATGAAAGACAACAACAAAATAGAATTACCCTAAATTAATATTCGATGAGCATACAGAGCTCCAGCCAAAAGACACAAGGTTATATATGTACTTGGACGTTATTGTTTTTGTTTTTTTGGGGGGGGGGGGTCAGGAATATTAACATTTACAAATATAACTAGTCAATAACTGACATTTGCATTGCATTTTCTAACAGTTTAAAGATGAGTACTCTGAGATGACATCAATGTCACCTTCCACTTTCTGTGGGCGGGGCTTGAAAGGCCGCCCTCTTTCCTGCAACTGCTCTTTTGTCAGAAATCAGTAAGAAGACGAACGGCATTTATTACACGTAACAACCATGAATGTTAAAATGCGAGCACCCAAATCAGCAAACAAACTATGATAACTTGAATGGAGAGTTTAAAATGTACCGGAGAGATAACCTGAGATTATAAAGCCTCTCAGGTACACAGTTTTCAAATCCCTCCATAATATTAAAATGGTGCAACGGATTAAAACTCTAACATTATGCAACAAACAGAGACTCGGAACCGTCTCATTTAGGGGGCATATTATAGCGAATGGAGGTTTTCACGTTTGCAGATCGTATGATGACAGAGATATCAGGTGTTTTTTTCTGTCTTTGTATGACTGTCATGATTAAACAATGAATTTTAATCACAGGTTCCAAGTTGATGCTGCATTTTGTAGAGGCAGACCGGGAGATAAATTCTCTTGAAACCAAGAGGATAGACACACAGTGGGATTTAAGATGTCACTCAGGCTTCCTAAGAGGCTGAGCAGCAAAAACAAAGGTATGTTTGTACAGTTTTGTTCAGTCTTTTTCAAAGTACTCGAATATTCTCCACTTGTCTAAAAAACAAAAATCTGAAATCGGTAATGCCCAAAACTCCCAACACAAGCAATGACTAGGCCCACGCTGTCATCCCAAAAAGTAAAGGTAAATCACAGAAAAGCCCCCAATCCCCTGCATTGAACAAGTAATCCCGCTGGTTGAACTCCTCAAACTAAATGTGACTCGTTAATAATCTGAAACAGTCCACATTGACTCAACTTATTAACTATTTCTATGAAGTCAGCAGTCTGCTCTAGGATCAGATCCTATAGTGACTCAATTATGAAGACAAATACAGTTAACTATTTTCTGAGCTCTGTAATAAAACAAGACAGATTTCCTTGTTTCTATTCATAGGAGCTAAATTTAGACACAATTGGACGGATCGTTGGGAAGTTACGCACAAGAAACTTTATTTTCCACAAAAAGCTCCCCCAAAGGAACAAAATACGAACTGTATACTTGTATACATTCATATGAGCCAATGTGGACATACTTGGACACATGGTTGGGAAGTAATGGTCAAAATACGTTTGAGTTGTTTTGTAAAACAGCGCCCCCCCTAGTGAGTAAAATATGAACAATTAGAGTAAAATATTTTAACTACAAGATACATCTTCTCAAGGTGATTTATATGCACCAAATTTGGACTAAATCTATCTTACCCTTTAAACTCTGTACTATTTTACATCAATTCATTTCCTTTTTGTGTTTTATACCAGAGCATCTAAAGAAGAATGTCCAGGTAGAAGCTTTCAGGAAGCTGGGCCTGGAGGCCCTGTGGTCTTCACCCCTGGATACAGCCTCACTGTTGGATGTAAGCGCCTGGACTCTGGAGACCCAAGCTCCTCTTGAACTTAAGGATCTACCAAATGCTTTCCTCCAACGCCTTCGGCTGCTTCAACCAGACACCCGGAGTGCTTGCTGCAAACCTCAGCTTGATAATCTGAACATTGCCGACAGATCAGCCGAGCAGATGACAAACGGTCTTGGTGAAAGCCAGGATGCTATCAACCCTCTTGATCTGGTTACAGCTGTCTTCATGTCCTCCAACATCTTCCTTCAGCAGGAGATGTCGGTGCGCATGGTGCAATGCCAGTTTGCTGTGCCCCTGGTCCTTCCAAACATCAATCTAGAAGATCCCAGTCGGTTTCTTCTTTGGCCTTTGAGAGGCATCCTGAGCCAGTGGAGGTCTCACTTCCTGGATAGAAATGGAAATGTCCAAGAGGGCTATTTGGCAAGTACTCACATGCCGATAGTTTCTTTTGTGAAGCTTGGTCGCTGTGGTGTCTCCAAGTCACTGGTGTTAAACCATCTCGTAAGATCTCCCAATGAAACGTTTCTCCATAGGGGAATGGATGGAGGACAGCTGCCCCGAAGTCTCTCCAATGGCCTGGTAGAGATTGGATGGTGTTTACCCACTGGAGACCCCTCCCGCGACATTTTCCCTGTCCCTGTGGTCATCTCTAACTTACGTGGAGATGCTGGTACACATGAGAAACACTTCAGCCTTCTATGTCAGATGTCTTCAGCTGTGATTGTTCTCTGTGGAGATCTCAGAGAAAAAGATAAACAACTTCTTGACTCTTTCAAAAATAAGGCCACCAAAATGATACTGATCGAACTATCGGACAATGACAACAATGAGAACAATGAGAACAGAGTTGTGGGGTTTGTCGGTCAGAACCTTGAAAAAGACATAGGGCTTCCTGTGGGATCAGTGCTTAATGGGGGAGCTTTGCACGAAGAAGAACTAGCTGAAAGGCTGCGTGACACCCTGAAGGATCTCTTACCAGACAGGCTGAAACTGGTAACACTTGAGGCAGCAGCAAAAGTAGCAGAGGAGCAAGGATTTCATGTTGATGAAGGGGTCATCTGTAAAAAGGTGATGACCAAAGTTGAGGAACTATTGAGAGGTTTAAATGAGGGATCTACTCAATTTAAAGAGACACAGCTTCCTCTGCAGGGGCGTTTATGGAGCAAACTGGCTGAACTTGAAAAGGATGAGCTGAAACAGACGAAAGAAGGGCATGTGCCGGACCCAAAACTGGAAAAAGACAAGAAAGACATCTTGGTAGAGTTGAGCAGCTACAAAATGACCTCGGCGATGAAGATATTCACTGATGCGCTTTTCACGGCGGATAAAGTGGAGAGATCTTGTTTCCTGAGTTGGATGAAGGTGAAGCTTGATTTGATACAAAATGAAAACCGATCCAGTCCACACGATCTAGTCCCAGGGGAGGAAATGGAAGGAGACATTCATGACCATTTTGACGAGTTTGAAAATGGAGCGGATGACGGCTTAGGAGAGAGTGATAGTTTCTGCACTGATTCAACATTTGAAGAAGTGGAAAGTGAGGAAGAGCATGAAAATGATTTAGAGCATATTTCACAGAGTTCTACAAAAAATAGTAATAAACCCCAGTCACGACAGAGAGACCATCTAATGTCCACACGAGATCCAGTCCAAGAGGAGCAGATATACTTATCAACAATTGAAAGGGAGATTCAATGTCTTTCTTCAGATCTGGTATCCGAGAACCAAAACTGTCACTTCGAGTCTGCAGAACATGGAATTTCGAGCTACCCGGATTTCACCTCTTGTGCTGACCAGCAGGCTGTCCATCCCTCCTCACTAACACTTGAGCATTTTTTCCGTGAGATGGGGCTAATTTTTCAGCTAACACACATCAGCCGTGGCAGCAGAAATCCAAATGTGTTGCGCCTCCCCGGCTTAGCCGCAGACCTTCTGCTCTATGGAGTTCCACTTGAACTGATGGATGGAGATGCCTCGCACGTCCCCATCCACTGGCTGAACTGTGTCTTTGCAGAACTCCAACGGCGCCTACCTAAAGAGCGCTGCAGGATACGAGCATTGACAAACCTCGGAGTGCATCATGCCAAGAATGCTGAAGTTCTTTCTGCGTTATTTGGGTTGAACTTTGAAGTAGGAAGGAAAAGATCCACCAGAGGGGTATACATGGTCGTCCTCAGTGTCGCTGATAACTTAAGGAAGGACTTGGAATGCGATTTTCTGTTGTTGGTTAACACAGAAGGCCTCTGTTCTGACAAGGAAGGAAACATGGTGATCCAGGACAATGAGATGGCCACTGTTGCAGCAGGACTGAGTGACGTTTTGATGCATAACATTGCTTCTCATGCAGGCACCGAGATTGAAGCTAACATCACAGTCATAGTTAATGCTCTCCTACGCGTTAAGGAGTGTGGTTCCATCCCAATTTCCCAATTCCTGGTCCAGGACGAAGAATTAAACAGCGTACTGCAAGTCTTACAGTTGAGGCGAGTGTCTGATATGCTTCAGACTGAAACGAGGAACAAAAGAATGAATAATACCGATGACCTTTCCGTCAAGACTACAAGAAATGTCGCATTTGTCAAGGGGCCTTGGCAGAATAGGTCTGTATCTGAACCAATTGATGCACAATATAGAAAGGCTGTGTTACAGCTTAAGCAAAATCTGTTTGGTGCATTGAGGAAGTGTGCAGATAGATCTGAAGCCAAATGTCTGTCTGACTTTATGAACCGTTTGACTGCTGTTTGGGATGCTGTGAGAGCAGAATCCTTCTCCATTGGTCTACGGGATACTGCCACAGCAATGGCATTGTCTTTACTGTGCACAGACGTTTCCCAATGGGAGACTAGTTTCCTGGAACAAATGGAAAGCTGGGTCATGAGGGCAAAAAAAAAAATTCTCAACACAAATGCAAAGGCTTCATTTGCTGCGATGCAAAACGGCTTTCTGGCTGAGTTGAAGGATGAAGCCATACAGGAAGTCCAAACAGAAGGGGACAAACTCAGGTCTCGAGTAGAGGAATATTTGGTGAAAGGTAGCAATCTCAAAATGAACACATTCAAGGCGGTCTTCATGAGCAACATGGATAAACTCCAGGAGCAGGTAACTAAAGAGATGATGCAAAGGTTGGAGGAAGTCAACGAGAGCCATTGTTCTTCCACACAGCTGAATGAATTTGAGGCCTTACTGAAGGCAGAACAGAAATTCAAGACGCATGAACTGCTAGAAAACAGCAAGTCAACCAAAGTTCTATACCAAGACGCACAACTAGAAGAGGAGTTTGAGAGCGTGTGGAGCAAGTTGATGTCCAACTTTGACTTCAGGCCTTCAGAAAGAGATGATATTACTGCAAGAGTGACGGATATTCTGAAGGAGAATCTTACCAGCCGTGGGCTCCGGAAACACATGAAGAAACTCGATGCCATCGGTCAAAACAAAACACCTAGCTTCTGTGTGAATGACGATCACTTTGGGTACCGCAGCAGGTTAAAGCACATGGTTAAGGACAACAACAGACTGCAGAGGCTGGATGCTCAACAGGTGGCATGCAATGTCACAGAAGAATACAATCAGTTTGCAGCAGGTAAATGTAGCTCACCGGCGGATTTCTCCGACAGCTACATTACAGAGCTGTTACAAATTGTTGAGAATGCTTTGAATGGAAAACCACTGGAAATAAGATCAGCTTTTGAAGTTGATATGAAGGTCTATCTTTGTTGTGCGGCATGCCGGGACTTCCAAAAACTCCATGACCGCTACGCCAAGGACAGAGAGCTTTTGACCTGCCTTTCTGCGACCAAGGGTACATACATGGCAGAGTTTATCTACAACTTCAGGAAGAGAGACCAGTGCCAGAGGGTGGCTGAAGCTTTCACCTCCATGATCATCAAACCCACAGTGTTGAGTTACATCTATAAGCCACTAGGGTTGAATCTTGTAAACGAGATCCAAGCTAAAAACCCACAGTACCAGTCCCCGCGTTCTTTCCACCAAAGTGTGTTGGAGGAGCTTCTACAAGAAGATTGCTTTGAAAGCTTCTTGGAATATTTGAATGACTATGACAGCTTCAGACTGAGGAGGGTCCAGCAGGCGGTCCTCGCCCACCTTTCCGGATCAACAAACTTGTTTAAATGGCGGCAGCAAAGACTTGGAGAAATTGTCGGAAAGATTGCGGCGGCAGTGACGGAAACAACAGAAGGTACTAACGGAGTGCTGAGCGACGCAAAGCCACTGCTTGAGAGAGTGTGCCTCACTATAGAGCTAGATGGAGCTGTGGACGTTAGCAAGGCCCCTCTGGAAGGATGTCTATTCAGTATCACCACAGAATGGGATCATTTTGTCACATGTCTAATGGAATTACTGGCTGCATTGCGGTTGGACTTGGCACAGGAGTTCTCCAGAGATGTGGATGTCACCAAATCTCTTCAGTGCCTTCCAGTTCAGCCTCAAGACCTCCTCTTCAGCAGAGTGAGAGGCTGTGGGAAGACGTGTCCTCTGTGCAGAGCGCCCTGTGACCTGGGAGGTACAAGCCACAAGGTTCACAGGGCCCTGCTGCACAGACCCAAAGGCTTGGTGCCTCATAAGACCTGTTCACTACCAAGAAACATTCCTTCTGGAATCCAGAGCAAAAACCAAGACGTCATGTCTGCGGCATCCGGGAATTCTGCCGACTCGGACTGGGATATCTCTCATGAGGACCCAGATAGCCATATACACAGTACTTACTGGAGGTACTGTGTCTTTTGTGCTTTGAATTTCAGAATAATGAGCCAGTATATATAGTATTAAGATCAAATATTCCTGAAATTAGTTAAATATTCTTTCATTTTACAGATATGTGTTGTTGAGGTTCAACGAGAGGTTGGCAAAAGAATACAAGCAGGAGCCATCGGAGATTCCTGGTGAGTGGAAGAAGATCACGGAGGAGGAGGCGCTATCCAGTCTGAAGGAAGCTTTCTCTGGAGAACACTTCCTGTCCAGTGCTGAATCCTTCATGTATCATCAGATGTGATATATATGACCTTTGACCTTAACAGCGGCTGTATGTTCTGTGAGTTATGAAGAACCCATCTGCTCTCGAGTTTACGGTAAAACTTTGAACTCAAGAGCAGATGGGTTGGTGACTCAAAACCCTGCGATTGGGGGACACCCCCACTCTCAGAGTAGAATTGCAAAAGATACGGAGTTAATAGTCAGTGATATCGTTATAAAGCTCCGTGCATGGCTGCAATCAATCTCACGGTAAAAAAATCCGTGGCTACAGAGTTAGCTTAGTAAATTATTCCCTTCAAGAATTTCCCTTCAGAATCAATAAAGTGTTTTTTTCCTCTATCCGTCTATCTTATAGGTGTGCCTAATGTGCCAGGCCACACCCCCTTATACAACTGGTCCATAGCAAATGATTGGGAGAAGTATTTTATAAACTTTGATTTCTCAATGATTAAAATGCATGATTGGATACTGACTATTTGCCGGGGTTTGCTGCAAAAATGTTGAAGCCGAAACATCAGTGAGCTAATGTGTCTGTTTTTAATATCATGAGAAGTTATAAGGGATATTTGATGACTTTGAATTTAATTATGTTTACCTTTATCTTAGATGTATCACAAGTTGGGGATGTAATGGAAATGTCATTGAATCTGCCGCCACTGATCTTTCATGTTAACGCGATAACTCAAAAACTATGTCATGGACCATTTACAAATTGTATACCCAAATAGATATTAGTGCGAGGAAGAAATGGATTGATTTTGGGAGAGTCAGTTGTATATTTCGATCAATAGGCGGAGCTTTATCTCCAAAAAGTTTTTGGGCCATAATTTTGCAACTGTTGGTCCGACTTAGTCCACATCTGCTAAATAAGAATCGACTCTGGTAGATTTATCTTGTATATATCACATTTTACTCAAATAGTTCACATTTGACTTACTAGGGGGAGGTTTTATACGAAAAATACTGTTTTTCCAACATATCTTCTGTTTTAATACGAGGAGTTCGCTCGGGGTATTGCTTGTACAACGCAGGGTATTGGGGCTTTTGAGGATGACATCGTTGGACTAGATCCTGAGATGTATTTATGTAAATATAAAATAAAAGTCCAGTAGGATTTTAGACATGTTCAGGCCAAGATCAACTATGAATGTTTGTTTATTTCAGTTCTTGGCTCGGGTTGTTCTACTGTACCATCCATCCATCTGTCGCGTCCTTCGCCAAACCCATCTGCGTAATCCAAGCATTTTTTAAACCACTAAAGTTTTCAAACACATTCTAACCGTGTCCTTCTCTGTTTTTACAAAGCTGGTTTCTGCTGATTATGTCCCTGCTGGCTCCGGCGCCCACCTGAAGCAGCAGGCGGCGGCGTTAATTTAGTCGATCACATTTCAGTGACAAACATTCCAATTTGGCACAACTGAACAACATCTGAGTGCATGAGAGGTCATCAGCGCTCAGGCACCTTCTCCAAACATACTTATCTTAGCTTCCAGGTGAGCTGATTATTAGGCGCGTGTTCATATGGATTTCAGAGCGTTCTATGTTTGCACATATATGAGTATCCACATTTAAATTCCTCTGTGCAGCAGTTTATTATTCAACCCTCTGAGTGTCTTTCTATGTCTTTCTCAAGCTGATTTTAAAGGGCTAGAAACATGAAAATAAAAGGTGATTTAAAAGTAATGATTATTCATTATGTTGGGTAAACACATTAAATTGGTAAAACGGTGAAATAAGACTAAGATGGAATATTTTATGGTGATTTCGGGCGGCGGAGGCTAATGTTATGAAGGGTTTATTTTTCTTTTTAATAAATAATCTTTTTCAGGACATCATTTCCTCGACTGTTGGTCCGAGTTCAGTCCAAGTGGTCCATATAAAGAGATCTATCTCGTATATGTCATAATTTCATCAGAAAGGGGGGGGCTTTTTAAGAAAAACATTGTTTTTTTCAGACAAACTTTGCATTTAATTTGAGATCAATCAGGGCGATTGCATGTACAATGCAGGAGATTGGGGGCTTTTCAGGGTCATCATGTAAATAAAAAGTGGTGTCCAAAGGGTAAAAAAATCCTGCTGATGAGTTGATGATGATCAGATGTGGCTGAGATGGGGTGGTGGAGAGGAAGGTCCTGCTTCAGGTTCCGAAGGAGGAGGAGTCACGAACAAATTTAGGATTTGCCTATTAAAACCTGCCAGCGAGTGTGTATATATGTATATATGTATATATATATATATATATATATATGAGAAAAAGGAGTTTTAGTTAAATTCACAGGACCCAAATGCAGACAACATCCCAGACAGAATAAAAGCTCTGATCTACAAAACAGATAAATTATATAATAACATCAGAGGCACAACAAAAATAACTTAATCAAAAACATGGGCAATACAGATGATCCAAAACAATAAAAACTATTTAAAAAAATGAGTCACAAAGGAAAAGGACACTGACTTTAATACACAGTGACAAGAAAATGAGTCACAGCTGAGGAAAAAAAACACAGACAAGGACGCAGGTGAGACAGGTAGATGATCAGTGAGGAGGAGGAGGAGGGGATAAACAAGAAATGTGAAAAAAACAACGAAACGCTGCCATGAAGAGAAAATAACGTTGAAGGAAGGAAGGAAGGAAAACAATGACAGGAAGTGTCAAACTAGGGAAGTGACAGGAGGAATGCTTTCAAAATAAAACAGGAAGGTAAGGTAAGATAAAAACTTTATTGATCTCGAAGGTTTGAAATTAAAGTAACAACGAGTAAAATAAGTCAGTGAAGAAAATAGAATATATACATTTAAGTGGAAGTGTAAAAATGTAAAAATAAAGTGTATAAAAGGCGAATGCAAACTAGTCCCTACGAATAACAGCCTGATGAAGAGTAACACTCTGATAAATAATAACACTGTGAAAAAAAGAAATGTAAGCAGAATTAAACATGACAATAAACATATAAATAAAAAGTAAATGTAAACCAGTGCCTGCGAGTAACACTTATAATAATAGGTTATTGCCGATGATAATGATACTGTTGGGTAATGGAAGTAATAATGTACATAAAATACAGTTAGGTAATATTGAAAATGTTAGTAAATGTAATAATATAGTAAATATCAATGAATTATATTGAAATTAATATCATGCCTGACAAAAAGTCATTGTCCTTTTGAAGGGAGGATGTTACTTTGAGACAGATGGAAAGAAAAACCTTGATTCATCATTTTATTGTGAAAGAGCCTGAGAAAATTCAGGAATATTGAACAGGCAGAAACGTCAAACAGATGCAGGAGGAAGTGCTTTTAGTCGTTAGTTTGAATCTGAAGGAGAATC
Organism: Lophius piscatorius; assembly: GCA_009660295.1. NCBI lineage: Eukaryota > Metazoa > Chordata > Actinopteri > Lophiiformes > Lophiidae > Lophius > Lophius piscatorius. Next base: position 2,401 of record VRLP01002398.1, on the reverse strand, counting down.
TATGGGTCCACTTGGGTGTGTAACTAAGATACTTTGAATTTCTACTAATGCATGGAGGAACCTGCCGACACATGTTCATGAAGATATTAATATATGCTGAGAGTTGCAGAAGCGACCACTGGAGTGGAGATTGGAGAAATGATATAAATATAGCAGAGAGAAAAGGACCATTTTAAATTCAATGCTTGTTGTTATAGGCGGCTGAGATGCTGGAGTGTCTACAAAGAGACGTGGAGACGTGTTCTGCATTAATGTCGTCAGACTCGCGGCGCTGATTGTATAATATGGAGTAAAGTAGGACGCCGGGATGAAACCAACCGTTTTTCTTCTTTTCTTGTTCTTCTTGTTTTTCTTTTGTGTCACCTTAATATTCATAATAAGGTATGTTTAGTGAACTTTCAGCTGAAATGGAAAAACATATTCTTTTTAATGTTTGTTTAGAACCGTTGAGCGGGTCCTGATTTCTATATGGAGGCCATGTTGGTACATGGCGAGGGACGGAGAGGGATTTCACGTTTTAAGTTTTTACTGTGTTTTTTTTTTTCAAATGGAGGATATTATTTATTGTTTAGAACGAGAAAAAACAACGGAGCACTTTTACTTGAAAGGAAAGACGCTGGCGGTCGAGCAGTTGTTGAGCGGTGTTGAATCCACTGAGCCGAGTGGAATCCTCTGAGCCTAGTTGAATCCTCTGTGTTCGAGGTTGAATCGTCTGAGGCGAGTTGAATCCTCTGAGCTGCCTTGAATCCTCTGAGCCTAGTTGAATCCACTGAGCCGAGTGAAATCCTCTGAGCCGAGTTGAATCCACTGAGCCGAGTGAAATCCTCTGAGCCGTGTTGAATCCACAGAGCCAACTTTAATCCTCTGAGCCAAGTGGAATCCTCTGAGCCAAGTGGAATCCTCTGAGCCGGGTTGAATCCTCTGAGCCGGGTTGAATCCTCTGAGCCGGGTTGAATCCTCTGAGCCGGGTTGAATCTTCTGAGTCTTGTTGTATCCGCGAAGCCGTATTGAATCCTCAGAGCCGTAAAAAAGTATGACCTGTAGCACATCAAACAAAACTCTAAAACTGTGGAATTCTGACTCCCTGGTTGAGAGAACTGATGAAGCTGATAGACTGAATCATTTATCCACCCTTGTACCCAAAGCTAGCAGAGATGCATTAGAAATACTGCTGAGAATTTTGTCCTAGTTACATTTAACTATTATAATAATTGTATTCATCTTTATTTATGGAACACTTCAGCCAACCTCATCTTATTATGATTCTGATTATTTATTTATTTTATTTCTTATTTAAATGTTTGTGTATATTTATTTTTTATACTCTGTTTACGTGACTTCAATTAAAACAGTATGATCCGTTACTGTGGTTATTGCAAAAACCACCATTAGTAAAATGATTTAAAAAGAATGAAAATAGAGAGAGTTTTTGCTACAGTGTTGTAATTAACTTATAGGAAACTTCTTATTGGACAGATGGATCGACAAATGGTGTTATTTTCCTGTTGGCAGACTGAAAGGAAACTCTGCAACCTTATTTTATGTCCAAAATTCAAACACAGATTTTTGATCAGCAGTGACATACCATAATTGTTCACCAGACTGCTGGGAGGATTCGGGCTCCTTGTAGCGTCAATCAAAACTTTTATTTTTATGTATTTTTTAATGTCATGCTATCAAATTGAAAAAAAAAAACTTAGATTGAGTTGGATTGGCTCCTTTGACCCAAACGGAGTGGAAATAAAAAAGTCAGGGATTTTTCTCCTCCATCTCTAAACTTCAATCAGGTTCTATCAACTTAAAAGTGGCTTACGCCACGCCCAGACAAACCCCTCAATCCCCTGCCTTGTACACGCAATCCCCCTGAATTTACTCATAAAAGAAGCTCCCCCTAGTGACATAAATATGAACTTTTAGAGTATTCACTAAATTAAAGTTAAAATTGGACCAACGGTTGAGAAATCATTGCACGTAAACCTTTGTGAATAAAACTCCCTCTAGTCTCGGAAATATACAAGCAACTTTTCACAAATGGTGCACTTTCAGAATTATAAAAATATAAAAACATCAGCAAAAGGAAGTAAGAATTCTGACTTCAATGTCAGAACTCCAAAAAATCTGTGCAAAAACCAAATTACATTTTTATAGATTTTTGTTTTCATTCAATTCAATTTCAAGTGAGACATTATTAATAATAATAATAATAATACATTTAATTTATAATGCACTTTACATTTGGATCAAATCTCAAAGTGCTACAAAGCAAAAGCAGATAAAAGCATCATTAAAAAATAAAATAATAACTATATAAAAACATGACCAAAAAGCAGCAATGTTAATTAAGGTTATAGGTTCTGCTAAAAAGGAAAGTTTTAAGTCCTTTTTTAAATGTGTCAGTCGT
>VRLP01002397.1:0-89883 GCA_009660295.1 Lophius piscatorius | reverse complement strand
TATGTATATACTCTCATGTACATATATGTATATACTCTCATGTTTATGTATCTATGTATATACTCTCATGTACATATATGTATATACTCTCATGTACATATATGTATATACTCTCATGTTTATGTATCTATCTATATACTCTCATGTACATATATGTATATACTCTCATGTACATGTATCTATGTATATACTCTCATGTACATATATGTATATACTCTCATGTACATATATGTATATACTCTCATGTTTATGTATCTATCTATATACTCACATGTACATATATGTATATACTCTCATGTTTATGTATCAATGTATATACTCTCATGTACATATATTTATATACTCTCATGTACATATATGTATATATGTATATACTCTCATGTATATGTATGTATATACTCTCATGTACATGTATGTATATACTCTCATGTACATGTATGTATCTACTCTCATGTTTCTGTATATATGTATATACTGTCACATATATACATAAACATGAGAGAATATATATATCTGTATACTCTGATATATAAATATATCAGAGTATACATCAGAGAAACACCAAAACGTTTCTCCGTATCTTGAGTACTGGTTAAGTCTGAGTCTGCTCTGAGTCCACGATCAGGACTCTGATTCTGGACTGGAGCTCTTGACCCGGCTCAGGTTTCTCAAACCGCCCCGATTCATTTAGACTCTGATATTCAGGCGGCTAATGTCAACACTGGACCTCAGAGAGTCATTAGAAATAATGTGGCGCTGCCGAGAGCCCGGGCCTCAGCCCCATAAAACAGGTGGTCCCAGGGTCACCCCTCCTTTCGTCTCCTGCCAACTCGTTTACTCAGCATACCTCATGTCTCGCTCCCCCTCGTTCCCCACCTCCACCTCCACCTCAGCAAACTCAGGAAAGGTTATTTGGACAATTGGTGGCAATTAGATGTTGATTCTGCTCGCTCTGTAGCTTTGATCAGAGCGTGGCGTGGAGACGTAAGCCGGCGTGACTGAGGGGGGCAGCTGTGGCGCGGCTGCGATTGAAACGCGGTGAGGAGAACCAGAAGGAGAAGAAGGGGGAAGGAAGGAAGGAGGCAGATGAGAAGGAGTTAGAGTTGAAGGGGGGAATGACAAATTGGGAGTTAGGGATCTCTAGGGTCCTTTGCTTTCTTTACAGTTTGAGTTATGGATCTGGGCTGCTGGCAGAGAAAATGCGAACTGCTCCGTCGCTGTTATTCCAGGTGTGAGCCCGCGTAAGGAGGAGAAAAAAGAACAGAACTTTGAACATTTTTCTCCTCAACAATTGGATTTATTTGTTATCTCAGCACCTCATCTGATTGGTGTGTTGCAAACACAAAAATAATAAAAAAGCGGGTGCTGCCAAATGAATCAGGATTAGTGGTTTGGAGCGGAGTGGGCTGGACCGATCTTTGGGTTGGATGAGGTTGGTGTGGTGCTGGCCCATTACCTCAATCTGGCAGGTTAGGCCAAAGAATTTTTTCTCACAGTAATAGCTCTTTTATTCATCCCTCCACCCCTCCAACCCCTCACAGAGATGGCGAGGGACGCAGGACGGCTTCTCACTAGCCCGCTGTTCAGCCAACAAATTCCAGCTCCGCTCGTTTGGCCTCCTCTCCTTGCCCATATATCAGCCCGGCGGCTAAAGACAAACCCAAGACCCAGCCAGCAGAATAAAATGGAGATTAAGCACCACCTCAAATTCATTTAATTACTCGTTGAACAGCTCTCAGCATGCATCTGCAGCAGCTGTGAGAACTGGTGTTGTTCAGCCATTACTTCTGCTCTCAGTGATGAAGATGAAGATGGCAAAGACTGGACTGATCCGCGGTGTTCTTCAGCGCACATGCGATGAATATTAGCTCTCCAGGGAACAAAAAACTGGATCTTCTGTTTTAAACATAATGATTCCGGTTTGGTTGATTAGGTTCACCAGGTACATCTCTTCGTACTCAAATACTTTTCCACATTCATTAACCCTTGAATGTCCTCACAAACATCTGTTTGCATGCTAATTCTTTCATGTGGCGTCCCCCAGGGCTCGAACCTTGCTCCCTTACTTTTAAGAATATTCATGCTGCCACTGGGTCACATTAAAAACAGTTTCAGTCACATTTTTCAATAAGAAATACAGACTCAAAATGTTGAGCAGGACATTGAAGGGTTAAATGAAGGAAGAACGGAAGAGTTGCTTAAACTCTTGGCTTGGGCTAATAGATGCGATATTCCTGTACACTCATAGAAAGTCCTCAAACAACAACTCATGGCCGGAGTTGAAGAGTTTGGAAATGTGGAAAAGTTGCTGGTCTCCATTAAATCAAGGCTGAAAGGATCAAGTGACGCAGTGACTTGTTGATGCCATCTTATTCTATTCTAATAAACAGCATCATGTAAACAGGACTCTCCGCCATCTGGCCTAAAGGAGGAATTGTACCGCCACACGAAAAATGTGATGAACAACCTGGACAACCTTAGAGGAAAATCTCTAATGAACTGATTCTGATGTTTCCTGACTTCTCTTCAGTCCTTTTCTCGTGTTTATTTCTGCACTAGAGGGACTCCTGGAAAACAAACTGAATTACCAGGAGGATTATTGGAACAACTTTTTCTCTATGCAGATGACTTGTTTAACTTTGGCAACTCTGGTTCATCACGGGGCCTCGCAGTCGACTTGATCAAACAGAGTTAATGGTTTGTTCGGAAAGGGAATTTATCCATCCATCTGTTCTCTGTAACCGCGCCAGGGTCTCCGATAAGCCAATCTCAGCTGAGATGGGGCGAGATGTGGGGTTTGAGGATATTAAGAATGAAGCAAGAATAAACTGTCAGCAAGTCTGCAGAAATGTCAAAGACTTTTTCTGTAACATCTTATTCCGTGCAGAGTCATGGAGGTGCTGGAGCCTTTTGGCGAGAAGCCCAAAAGTCATCACCACAGGTCCAAGTCACAGAGACATCGACAGAACATAGCTTACACCACACATCCAAAGCAGTTCACCTACAGCAGGAACCCGGAGAACGAATTTGAGCTCCACACAGGATGTCTCCGGGTTTGATCCCAGAATCCTCCCGCAGTGCCGACCACTTCCGCTGAGCCGACCTCAATTAAATCAGGATTAGTGCAGAACTAACACTGAACAGATTTGATGTATTTGTAAAAATACAAACGTTCAGATGTATAATTTTTCCCTGTTTTTTAAATTTAAACTCTGGCTTTGAGGCTTTTGATGAAAGTTTCAGGATCCTGAAATAGTTCTTTTGAACTGGGTTACATCCAGACCAGACTGCATTTTTTTTTTAGTTGGCATCTTTCCAACATTGTGCAAAAGACATTTAATCAACAGCTACGATATGGCCTGTTGTCAAGAATGCACGGGTTTGGCGGCGGCGTGTTTCTTTTTGAGATACTGGTGCACAAGGGCGGCAAACGCTGCTTTTCAGTATCCGTGACACATCAAACCCAGACGGCCCAAGAATCTGCTTTGAATTTCTCGCTGCCAGCGCTGAGATTAAGCTTTGCAGAGAGAATGCACATGCTAACACAAGTCTGAGGGAAGCCAGGCTTGAGAGGGCAGAGGGGGTGAAACTCCTACACTTTTTCTTAAACTACGGCGCCGCAGTTAGTTTGGGTTCACTGAGTTGGGCGTTAGAGAGGGAGAAACCCGACGATGACCCAGGGGGGCTGAAGGCTGCAGCCGAGTTCATGGCCTTCTCTTGAAAGGTTCTATCCGCCTGCCACTGAAACAAGGTCTGGGTAATTAAAGTTTCAGGCGAGGTACACCTGGGGGCGGCCTCCAGGGTTCTGAGGCAGGTGATAAACCTGGAGGGACGGGTAGGAGACGACTTATGTATGAATGAAATTCAATAATGAAATCAGTGAAATCAGTGGATCCCCGTGACAAACTAGGCTTATGCTGCCGTCCCCGAAAGGAACCCAATCCCATGCGTTGTACAAGCAATCCCCCTGATGGAACTCCTCAAATGAATTGTCAAATCATGTTCACATTTTCCGTAAAACAAAAAGGAAAAAAGAGAAAAAGAAAAAAGTTCCTCCTGGAGTAAAATATGAACTCTTAGAGTAAAATACGATTTATACAAGATAGATCTCCTGTATTTGATTCATATTCACCAAATTTGGACTAAATCGGATCTATGGTTGTGAAATTATGACGTGATAAAGCTCCCGCTAATGTCAGAAACATACAACCCACCTATCCCAAAATCAATCCAGTTCTTCCTCAAATTAACATCATGAGGAAGATAAAAACAAAATCATGCAAAAAGAAAGTTTTTTGTGTTCTGTCCAGAAAACTGTGTTTTGCATAAGAAAAACGCAAATATGAACTGCCAGAGTAAAGTCTGACGTTTACAAGATAGATCTCCTTGGGTCACTATATGTGCACCCCCAATTTTGACTAAAACAGATCAACTATTCGTAAGTTTTTTCCATTGTGTGAGAAATTATGGGGCGGAAAATGTTTCCCAAAATTACCTCAGTTCTTCCTCCAACTAAAGCCTATGCGGGTACAAAATATGAAAATGTGTTTTGGATCATGGGGGATCTGCGTTGGACACATCATAATAATAACAATAATAATAATAATAATATGAGGGAGGCGAGACATTAGAAAGCTGATGTTCTCACAAACATGCACGGGGTGGATTTCACATGATGTCAGACATAGTTTAAAATTAGAAAATGAAAGAGTCAAAATCTGTAATACTGGTCAGATGCAAGAGCTCAGCTGGAGATATGTAATGTCAAAATGCTGTCGGCTTTCCCAAATCTTATCTCATTAGCCTCTCAGGCTAATGGAATTCTGATGGGTCAGTACCGAGAATACATGCATGACTTATGCCCCGGCTACTGGGAGCACTACCAAACAAACTGGACACCATGTTCCCGTCTTTGAAGGATCTTTGAATAATTGGCAGTGTATCTGGAAATATGGCCAAGGAAAGGTTATGCAACCAGACAGACTTGCTCATGGCCTGTATTTCACAATCGGCTGGCCTTGTCTCCATTAATGATCTTGACCCCCTTTTGCAGCATTTTAGAAGTGAAAGGGCCTAATGGAGCCGAACAAAGCTGCTTGTGTGTGTCTGTGGACGGACACACACAGACCAGAGAGCTCCACCGACTGTTTGTTACTGCTTGATGAGGTCTTGGTCTGTGATTCCTGGGGGAGGTGGTCCAATCTAAGCTTTATTAGGCCTTATTGAGCTGTGTGCAGCCAGGTGTGTGTGTGTGTGTGTGTGTGTGTGTGTGTGTGCGAGATCTCTCAATCTCGAACATTTAGAAAAGCTTTATGAGTACCCTTTGTGTGTTTCCCTAAAACACACTCAGTCGGTAGCAACTTAATGGGGTGTTAAAGGTATTGTACATGGACTTTTTTCGAGCCTGTAATTCTCTCCTTAGAGGTGAACATTATAGTTTGAGAGGAATTTGAGAGCTTTAACGTCATTATTATGACAACATACTGTATACACATTCCAAACGTTTCCAACGTTTGCTGTGAATATTATCGCTCTTGGATCTAAACATACATTGTTATTATTTTCATTAATTTATAATAATAGTATTAATAATAATCAATGAATGATTTTTATTGCTGTTGTTGTTTTTATTTGACATGTTCAGTTAAAAATTTGTCTGATTCTGATTTTACTTGTTTTTTTTATGTAGCTGTAAAGCGACTTTGATTATTTAAGAAAAATAAATAATATGTTTTTATAATAATAATCATAATAATCAATGTAGGATTTTTATAACTGTTATTACCTTGATTTGAGTTGTTTAAGTTTTAATGTGTCTGATTAGGTTTTTACGTGTTTTTGTTTCTCTATAAATAAAAATTTATTTATTTTATTATTGTTATATTTCTATTATATACAAATAAACCAAAAGGCATGAATAAGCCTATAGGTTCTTTGAAACAACCAGTTGTACACTACATAATCCTTTTTTTCCAAAAGAAAAAAAAAGGTAAACTAGTTCTTTGATGTAGGTTAAAGTAAGTGACTGATTATTTGACGATGGATGGAGCGTAAAAATTAGACAATTGTGGGCTGGCAAGCCCACAAAGACCGCTGGCCAACTGGATCAGGTTTGAGATTTCACTTGGCTGTTGCTGTATGGCCTGATGCCCACGAGTAGCAGCTACTTTCTACAAATGCAAATTGGTTTCCCATCTATCGACAACATCCTCGACGCAAGATATCTCTCCTGTTTCCCCTCTGACAGCTAATTACTCCGTACTTCACTTAAATATGCTCTTGTGAAGAATTAAGACAGCAGGAAAACCACATAAAAGTTTTCCCTCCACATGAAACACCCTTATCAGGCTCAGCTTCGGATCTTGTTTCCATTAAATGCATTTAAACACGTCGGGTTAAATGATTACCTCTAACTATTCAGAGTGGATTTGACTTTAATCCCCATAATGGACATATACACTCTGTTAATGTGGAGACACCAAGTTTCCACGTTATATTAACTAATGTGGATGACATTTATGGAGCCTGGAGATGCACAATTCACCGGGAATTGAGAAATATATGGCGGCAAACTGTACGCCGTGTGCTAGTAAATGCATACAGCCGTGAGAAGTACATCATGCCAAAGTACATCTCACACTGGAATTGCCAAGTGCGAGAGAGGAACTCCTCTGTTTAACAGTAATTGTTGCCAATACTCACGGTTGGCAGAGTTTGATGAGGTCCTGGTCGGTGGTCCCAGGTGGCAGACCGCGGATATACAGGTTGGTCTTACTCAGCTGCTCCGCCCCTCCCTGGCTGCAGCTGTTGGTGCTCGGGCTGGGAGGAGCCATGGGATGAGGGGGTGGAGCATAGGGCTGCTAGGAGAAAGAAGGACAAAGAGAGGTAAGATTGGAACAACTTTAAGTACCTTTAATCACTAAGGAATGGGACGATAAGTGAAATGGTCATACTGAGGTGTGGGAAATCAGTGCCGAAGGAATGGGATCGGAGAAGCCGAAGAAAGTATGAAAGTACGTACAGGAAACAGTCCGTGTGACCACAATTATGAGTCGACATTCCAGTCCAGATGCTTTCACCACTTTCAACTCCAGCAGCCGAGACAGAAAAACTCAAATCTGACATGGAACAAACATCTGACCTCAGTCTCAAATATCCAGTTCTGAACAATGACCATAGAGTAAAAAGGAGACATAATGTGAATGAAACTCAGACACTGTTTAGACTTGGTTTTAAAACGGGTTTTGGGCGATGGGATCACAAGTGGACGGCGAGACACATCCCTAAACACAAGCGCAGACGACCTCCGAGACGTATTGAGACCCGATCACTCTAACCGCTCGCCAAGTCGGTCTGGGACACATCAGGACCCAGTTACGTTTGCACTACAAAAGATTGTGGTCAATCACGTCATCAGTGCTGGACACAGTGGTTGGTCTTGTGGCGAGCAATGCCGGCGTTCTTTAGCAAATGGCAAATGACTTAGTCCTATCAGTCCGAACAGCTGGAATAGTCCGTTTATGCATAAATAAAACTTCTTGAAACATCTTCAAGGCACTACGTAGCCTGTGCCAGCTAGCTAAACAAATCCGGCGTTTGAATAATGACTGATTACTATGCCCCCTTTGACGTAGGCAGTGTAAACGTTGATGCGTCTCGCTGTGGGCTCGCGATCCGATCGCCCAGAACACATTCTAAAGTCCAAACAGAGTCTTCATTATGCCAGCAATAAAGTGCACCTGAAGTGGTTTCTCTGTGTGGATATTTTCTTTTCTTTGCATGCCAACAAAGGGACGTGTGCAAACTCTTTATAGTCTAAGACAACATTTCGACAAGGGCAATCTGTGAACTGATGGTTCATTTGATGTCTAGCAGCTTATAACAGGTTTAATGTCCTGATGGAGAAATCCTCTCCAGCCTATTAGCTAAGAGGACTGTTTCGTTTCAGTCTAATCTAATCTCACTCTGTCTTCCAGAATGTTTTTGAAATGTATTATATTCTCTTATTTCCTACCCTTCTGTCCCCCTCCCTCCCTCCCTCCCTCCGTCCCTCCCTCACTGTCCTTGTGCATCTTTTTTGCCGTTATTATGGATTTACGGTATAGGAGTCAGGGCTCCCCTGCCCACAGCCCATTTATATCTCTATTGCGGGGAGACTGCACATCGTGACAGAAAGCGAGAACCGGGGCCCTGTGGGTATGAGTGGAGATGGAGGGAGGAGGAGGAGGAGGAGAAAAGAAGGAGAGCAAAAACATGGCAATAAAGAATAAGTGATGGATGGAATCGGGGAAGGAAAAAAATGGGCAGGGAGACATGAGTAAATACCACCAGCAGCTCCAGTTAACCACATTAACCTAGAGAGAACTGCAAGACCCCATACCATGCCATAAAAGCACATACACACAGTTAAACACACACACACCCACACACACACCATTAGCCCTTCAATCCGCCCCACACGTTAGCAGCGGTTGCCGAAGCATGGCTGATTTGATGCGCTATTTTAAGCGTGTGTGCCATGCCAGCATGTTGCCTCCCACTCATACAAAGAGCCGGGGCCCCTGGAGCGTGAAGAGGGAGCGGCGTCCATCAATGGTCGGCCAATTACCACGCTGAGCTAAGTGGAACTGATGGACAGACACTCGCTGTGCTGGACACAGGCAAACACACACTCTACGCACCTCTGTGCGCTCAGAAAAACGCCACCTGAAACACCTTTTCCAGACGGGACTGAAAACAGCCAGGAGCGCCGCACCAACACCGCAGCCATTTTTAGCTTTTTGGGGGGCGACTCCAACCGTCTCCAGTCGACTCTGGGGCCCGGCGTGAATGTCGGGCTACAAGTCAATGTAAGAGAACGCACAAAGTCTTTTGTTTTAATAAACGATAAATTGAAGGTCCGGTGTGTGAAACGTAGGGGGTATTAAGTGTTTTCTCCTTGAATAAATGGAACGGACGTCTCGCCATCAAAGCAAACATGAAGACTCGTGACATGTTTGGATCTAGAATCCCCTGGCAGCCCAGAGGATCCAACATGAACTTCAGACTAGAGGATTTTTTTATTGACCAGCCAATTTTGATTTATTTTCTTTAAAGTTTTACAACCATAATGAGTAATGTATTTGAAGTGCTCTTATTTTGAAGGATTACATCGTCTGGTCAGCATTGTGTATGTATTCTGACCTCTTGAATTGAATATACCCTCAGTCTTCCCCGCCAGGTGCTTCTTAAACCAATTGTATGACATTTCACTTTGTCAGCCTTGTTCAGTCCATTATATGTTCTATGTTGGCTTTTTTTTTCAGGGACTTCAGGACTCATGGCTGGCTCTGAGCTCCAGCTAGCTTTAGCCACCCTGCCAACGTCAGATTCTTGAAACTTGCTATGTTCCTCAGGGTGATTACATTTGAAGTGTGTCATGAAATTTGTTATGCCGAATGTTTTCGGGGTTGTTTGTCCACAACGTATTTTAGCATTCGCTCCAGAACTGTTATCCGTGTCCCGATCACATGGTGCTTCTGGTCAGCTTAAGAAAAAATTTCAGGTAGAGAGGAGAGGCAGAGAGCTTGCAGCTTCTCCCCGCTTGATGCCTTCAACTATTTCACACTGGACTTTTAAAACAGCGAATAAACCTTTTGTTTTTTCTGCTGTTCATATTTTTTCTCCCTCTTATGAGGCTAATGATGTGCGACTATGTAAGGCTAGTTATTACAAAATGATTTATTTTATTGTTATGGACTTCTACCAGGGCCAAACTGGAGTTATAATTGGCAGCACTGCTGGTTTGAGGGTCAGTGCCAGCAGTCATGTGATAACCGTGAGTCCCAACCGTCCAAGTTTGAATCCAACCAGCCTCGGTTGTATCTTCCCTCCTCTCCGACTCCTCTCTTGCTTTCTCCTGAAGGCGATATCCCATAATGGACCCCCACAGAAATGGGGGTACTTTTAATACCAAGAGGTACACTTTGCCGAATATTAGCCAACAACCTACAACTGTGGCCCTTTGATTGATTTTAAAGGTGCAAAATGTTTGCTGACGATATATAATAAGGTACATAAACGTACTTTTAATAACATAAAGGTAAATATTCCTGTTTAGAAATAGAAACTTTTTTCAAAAATAAAACACACTGACATTGTTGAAAAAAGCTTTTTGCCATGGGTTGTCAAATGCGTTCTAGCAGAACAATAGACAGATTTTGTACGGTGATATATGTAAATAAAGGTAGATTATTGGGTTTAGCAGTGCAAAAATGTTCTTTTTTAGGTACAGATAAAAAGTGGAGAAATGAACCGATGTTCAAAGGGTCCGGTTCTGTACACTGCCGGGGTACCACCGGAGCGAGAAAGCATTCCTAACATACGGACAAGTCTAAGTCGCTTTTGGCGGGAGGCATAGAAACCTAAAATGTGTGGCTTATTTAGTCTTTACTGTACGTTGAATCCTACAGCAAAGCCTTGCAAAGTTCCAGTCTAATTAATTGAGACTTAAATCTGACTCTGGTCCAAATGTTAGGTCGAGTGGAAACAGACACACGGATTGGACATGCCCCCCCCCTCCTTCTGCAGGTTGTGCCTCATGTGGCGTCGGTTGCCTTGGCTACAAACGTTGTGTTAAAAATAAATAAATAAGCAGAGCGAGTCTCCAGTCACTCAAGTTTTCACGCAGTGGCGGTGGGACAGAAGAATCTTAATCTCTTGAATGCCCCATGGGAGTTATTTTCTCCTACTCAAAGTCACTCGTATGCTCCCAGCTGCATTTTGAGCCTCAGCTCCATGGATTTCACCTACCACCCCGTCCCCCCTTCGCCTTTTCCAATTTAGTCTTCACTCGTCCGTTGTTGCTTAAATTATAGATGCGGTACCTGATTTAGTATTTGACATGTACAAATTCTGAAGTACGAACCAGAGAGGCAACACAGAGTCGCTGCCATTGAAGGTTAATTGAAAGCCTCTCTCTCTCGTTCTCCCGCGTTCTCTATTGTTTCAGCAAACTCGCGCAGCGCCTCCCCTCTTCATCTCCTCCCCGAGCTCCAGGCTTGGCTTACATCCTGGGCTTTGGAATTCGTGTGTCCCGCCCTATCGATCTGCTTTCATTTTTTTAAGGTCAGAAGCTGAATCTTACACAATGAGGCATAGAGGGTCACAACCAGCCCATTACTTAAAGCGTTGGGCGAGAAAGCAGAGAGAGAAGTTATCCAAGGGGGAGGGGGGGAAGGCCAGAGGAGTCTCTTGGGATGAGGAGTAAAATGGGTGCCAGAGGTTTTAGAGAAATTGGCAACTGCTGGGCTGGATGGCGGGACGGGTTGAGTGGGTTTAATGACAGGATTGACATTGAAAATGTTTGGACAGGAGTTTCTGCTCTTGTGCTTTTTGGGAGTGGAAACATTTAGAAAATGTAGGATAAGCTGGAGCTGCCAAAAGATAAGGATTTTCAAATGCCTGCGTTTCCAGGCAGCATGTCCGTTTTAGCAGGAGTATTTGGATTTGCACAAGCGGGTAAGAGAAATTAGACGTTCGTCCCTCCTCGTCTTAAATCAGATCAGTTTTCCGGTCGGCCCACTGGAGGTTAATATCCAAGCGTGTTTCTTTTTTCCGGAGGGTTTGGCGACTTCTGTTTATCTTCAGCCTGCCAATCTGTACAATCCGGCTTTTCAAATATACAATAAATACGGGCCGCGTGTGTCACACCCGACGAGGATTGAACAGATGACGTGACAAATCTGAGCAAATGGAACAAAGGAAAGGAAGGAAATGGAAGAGAAGGGGGGGATGGACAAAAGAGAAAAGGCCATGAAGGAGCGGGTTAAAGGGAGACAAGGGAAAAGTCTGGGGAGTTATCTGGTTATGACACTTCAAAAACCTCCAGGTGGTAAATGAGAAAAATCTCCATTCTCCCTCCTCCCTACGCCCAGCTGTGACACGCCGCTACAGAGGCTTACTGGGGATTTCAATTTGCCGCACTGTATTTTAGATGAGTTGAATGGTTCACACAGGCCCAATTTACTGAGCCAGCCAGGATGGGGGGGGGGGGTTCACTGCCTCTGTGACATGCCAGGGAATGTTTACGAGTGTATTAAGTGAGGATGATAAATCTTGTGTACATTGCACACAACACTCGATCCTATATACACACAGCGACACAATCATAACACATGTTTTCATTTTCAAACACCATAGCAAATCCTTTTCTGCCACACCTGAACCTGAGATTAACGACTTCATTGTTATCTTCATGTGCATGTAGTAAATGTGCAACATGTTTACACTCCGTGAACACTTGAGGCATTTCAAGTACAAACCAGTGGCGGCTGGTGTGGTTAACAATTGGGAAGGACAGAGTCAGAAATTTAAGCTTCTTTTTAACTACATGAGGCATTTATTCTTCATATTCTTTATCAAAAACGTGTGTTTTAAACAAATGCTTAAAACTCTGTGTTAGCTGTAACCAGAAAGAGGCAGTTTTGTAGTTCAGCGCTCTTATTCTGAAGGACCAGGGCAAAAGTTGAGTTGGTCATTGTTTTGCGTGTGTTCTTTTAATGACAGAAAATAAAGTACGAGTGCGAGTGGTCTTCTTTGTTTTACACTGCATCACCTTCATGTTTTGTTATTTTGTAGTTCCAAGGTATAAGCATGTGTCATCAGCTATACACACACAAAAATAAAACACTGTTACGATTCTTTTACGGGCTTCTAGCTAACTGTAAAGCTAACTCGCTAAGTGCTAAAGCGGAACAAATACATTTCTTTTGGACAAGTTCTGATTAAAATACATTCTTTCAGTTTCATTTGAAATTGATTTCTTGATTAATCAATCTTTCCTTTAGCAACAAGACGTCACACTCTAGCGCCTCACAATGGTGGAGAACTGAAGAGGGAATTCTCTTTTGACAAACGACATGTCGATATTGTATTCTGGTTGGTGATTGTTTAGGGAGGATTTCAAATTCCGGAGCCTCATTTCCTGTGTTTTGACCAATAGCAGATAAGCATTAAAAAAGGAAACAGGTTGAAATTCATTAAATTTAACTCGTAGATCCCGCCTCCAGAGGAGGACAGTGAAGTATGTCCTCCTCTACTCTCCACTTCACACAGACTGCTTTTCACCTTGCCTGGCGTGTAGGTGTCGCTGTTGAAACGTAAACTAATATCAATTTTTGTTATCCAAATAAGAAATAAAAATGATTTTATATTTTTGTCACTAAGATTAGTAATGGTTTATTTCAACCAATTACTCCAATTACATTTTTACCTCCCTATTGCCCCACTTCAGGACCCCACTTCTTCCTCTTTATCTAATGACCAGCCTCCTCCGGTATGGACTCATCAGCCATAACATTACAACTGCTATCATGTGAATGATTCCTTCTAGCTATTATAATACCACCTGTCAGTGGGTGAGATATATTTGGCAGCAGGTGAACATTTAGTCCCTGAGGGAGATGTACTGGAAGCGGGAAAAACAGGCAAGCGTAAGGATGGGAGCGACTTTGACAAGGGTGGAATTGCGATGACTAGCTGAGTGGGTCAGAGCATTCCCAGACCTGTAGGTGTAGTTGGGTTTTTTCCAGTCTGGTTTAAGGAAGTATAACTGGTGAACCGGCTAAAGCATCTCCGGCACCCAAGGCTCATTGATGTGCACAGGGAGTGAAGGCTGGCCTTCACTCCTGTTTGGTGTTGGGCTGTTGTCCAACACCAAACAGGAGCAGCTGTCGCACAAATTGCAGATAAAGATAAAAACACAAAGTGCATCTAAGAGCTGTTCGGCGGCAAAAAGGTGAAAGTACACAATACTAATCAGGTGGTTTTAATGTTATGGCTGATCAATCTCTATCCACTATTGCAACCCTATTTCTTTTTCCGTTTATGATTGTTGTTCTTTTTAAATCCAGGCCGGCCAAAATAACAACCTTTATGTAAAAAACATCACTGTTTTTATTTATGGATCATGAGTTTTAAGAGCGAATCCATCCATCCAATGATATGACATCTCCTCAAATACAACCCTGTGAAATAGTTTTCTCCTGCTCTCAGACTTTGGAGCAGCGTAGCTCCTTTCTGTGTGTAAAAAGTCTGGGAACATGGCGTTTGAGAGCACATGTTGGCCAAACAGAGCGGGGCGGCCACAGCACTAATCTGAATGAAAGCAGGGATGTGGCTCTGCTGCCTTCTCCCTTCCTTCCTGCTCTCTGCAGGGCAGGGCTGCAAACCGGAGGAGAGGCGGCAACGCAGCACCTTGATAATTGGCCCTGAAATATAGGAGGTCAGAGGAGTCATCGGGCGACAGCTCAATGCTGGCAAGAGACCAGCCAAGGCCACACAGTCAATGTCAGCCAGCCAACCCAACCCAAACCCCCAGGCCAGAACGCCGCCACATGAGAATACGTGTCTGAGTGCGTGTTCGTATATATCACGTCCTGTGTGTGTTCAGCGAATCACTCCAGTCACACCCACCCACCCACACACACACACACACACACACACACACAAACACACACAAGAAATCCTGCCACCAAAAATGACAAGCAGTCCCCTCAAATTGAAGAAAAAAAAAAAGCCTCTCAGCTCATCCCCCATTAATTCATGCTGGCAAAGTCTCTGCAAAGACTCTTAAAGACAAGCACAGTCCCAGAGGCATCCCGTCCAAACTGCCAGAACTAACAGCTAGCTCGGCAGTCGGCTGCATTCACAGCAGCCTCTGAGCATGAAAGGAACCCAAATCCCCCATCCATGCTGGAGAGCTGCCCCCAAACCTTTAGCCCTTAAACATGTGTTTTGAGAACCAAGGCTGAATTTCAATGTAGAGCGGAGAGGGAGGGACTGAAAGACAGAAGGAAATGGGCCCCTTGGTTTCCTCTCTCTCTCTCTCTCTCTCTCTCTCTCTCTCTCTCTGTAAAACCATAGCCAGAGGAGTGAATATCAAATCATCGCCAACACACCAGGGAATGCAACGCTGCTGATGCTCCGGCCAAATGTATCCTAATGGGGAAGACGGAGCAAAGTGGCGGAAGGACGGGAGATGCAGTTACATAGATCGAGGAGGTGAAGCCAAAGCCGGAGAGAGAGCGGCAGATCCTTGAAGCCAGGAGGGGAGAAAAAAAAATGAACAAATGAAGAGGCCCAGCACAGAGTGAAGACCCTGTCAAGGCTATCATGTGAACGCGGCACCTTCTCGTTCCTGACATGAGCCATTCTCTTAGTCACATTTAAATTTGCATATAGAGCAATCTCATTTGCATAATCAGTCCTATTTTATTTTCCATAATTTAATTCCAATAGCGGGCTTGACAAGCTACATATGTATACAATTCTCAGAGGATTTCCGGTATTATTTCAGTCTTTCTACGACGACACTGCAGAATTTTTACTACCTGATTTGAAAAATGCATAGCATGTATTTTATCCTTTCTAAATTTTTTACGATGCCACTATGCTCTTAAATGTAATGAGCTCTTCTTCTGGCCCCTTGCTCACACTTCCACCAAGGAAAAAAAAAAAATATATATCAGGTGAGTCAATTTTCCGTAATCCTGATGAAAATCCGACAAACACTCTAGGAAGAGGTGAATATAAGAAAAACAAATTAGCAAAGGAGAAGTAGCGGGAGACAGATCGTCTGCTTCGCTCCGGGATTCCGTCAGTTTCCTGGCCTTTTTCTCCAATAAAAACAAAAATCCTGGGACCAGGGAAGGTGGTAAGACAACACGGCTGTGGACAAAAGACACAGGAGGGTAATTTGAAATATGCCGATCTTCGTTATCTCTCGAAGCAGGAGACGTGGCTCTTTCTCTCTTCCTGTTTCTCTTTCGTGCCTTTCTTATTGCACAGTGCCGTATTCTCAAGGTTCCTGCCTTCTCTCCTCTCCAGCCATTTTATTTCTTCCCACACCGACTCTCTCTCTGGCTCTTTGTGGGAGATAAGAGCGGGATGCTGCCCTCCGTGTCGGGACCCTCGCGTCTGGATGCAGAGCCCCAGACCTACAATAAGGGCGGTATCTTCTGTGGGGCGTACAGATAGGACGCGTGTCTTTTATCTGACAAGAGCTGAAGGACGGTAAACAAGGTGTGCTTTATGTAGCATCCCCGTTTAAAAACACCAAGTCATCCGTTTTAGCTCCCTAGGGGGCCGACATAAAAGGGAGGTATTGCTTCTGTGATGGATCATTTTACTTTAGGTAAATAATTTGAATCGGGGCATTTATGGGAGAAAACGCTCCCATAAAAAAAAAAGCTAGATAGTAAAAACTCAATGCTTCTGACGCATTACATATTTAAAAATCTGCCATCGGTTGCTCCAAACAAACGATTCTTTCAGTGGGATCGATGATTTATGCAAGAATGTGACCGGGAGAATCTGGGTTTCTGGAAGAGGTGAGATCAAAGAGAGGAAGTCGTATCATAATGTGTCTTTATTTGCAGAAAATCAACTACCTCAAACTTGTTAAAGTGTCTTCAGTTGCACAAGGACGGACCGGGGACTTGTTTAACGTCCTTTTAGTTCTCATGACCATGTGGTTCTTCCAAAGCGGACCTCAGGAAGTTTGTGGGATCGGAAAGCTGCTCCGTGAAATTCATATTTGAGCAATCGGCTCGTGCAAAAGAAAACACAGATGAGCCTTTATTCGTCGGGCAAAAGCTCAGTGTCACGGCAGCGAGGAACGAAATATTAAGAGCGCCGTAGGAAAATTAAGAGCGACACAAAGATTCCGACGATCCGACACTTTCTAGATCATCAGTAATCAGTTACTTCTCAGACTCACACTTAAAGCTGACGGATGAGCAGATGTCGGACCTACTCTATCAGGCAAACGGCTTTAATGTCTAAATCAATCAATCATTGGCATTCGATGGAAAGTAACTGATCTGGTTTAAGCCTTTGATGTCCTCACCAAGAAAAAAATGTGCCGTAAAGTGACAAAACGTTTGGTCAAATATGTTTCTAAAACAAACATCAGACTTAGAGAGTTCATGGGAAATAGTGAATCTGAAGTAGATTAGCTCAACCTTATGGTAAAGCATGTTTTAGGTAAAAACTATTTAATGTTTATCAGACATTATTTGGGTTGTATCAAGTTACATAATTGGGTTTAGTAAGTCTACACATGCTATAATATGCCCAAAAAAACACCCCAAATTGTTTATCGAATAGAACCTTGGTCCATACCTCGTCCTTGATGGCCCCTTTGACCTGTGGTGGCCCCCCAGGGCTCCATCCGCGGCTCCTTACTCTTTAGCATCTACATACTGCCACTGGGTCGTAATATTAATAGATTCACTCACATATTTCATCAAGAAGTAGAAACTCAAAATGAGCCTCTAATAAATCTTTCTTTTTTGTAAATGTCAAATTTGTACTTAACCAGTCAGGATTTGCACCTTTGATTCTCACAGGTATGAATAGGAGTAGTAGTCTCCTCTTCTCTTACAGCGTCTGGAGCTGCTCTTTTTTTTTTTTCGGAAAAGAGCCTTGAGGTAACTTTTGGTGCGATTCAGTGCTTTGCAAATAAATAAAAAAAAATTGACTTGTTTTCTCCCTAAGTATCTCTTTCCGACGTGATTCCTTTGAGCAGCAATTCACCGGTGTCACCTCGGATTCTTGTTTAGCTCCAGCAGAGTGGGTGGGATCTGAGACAAACACACATTTCCTGCTAGAAGACGCAGCAGCAGAACAGGTGGATCACAGCGCCCACACAGATATCTGCATAAGCAGGCGTTTCATGTTTATAATACTCCCCTGGCAAACATTAAAGCTGCTTCTTTGTGCACATTCAAAGTCTCGGGTGTTTAGGTGACACGGGGGGGGCCTGGGGGGTGCTTGCGTGGAGTGACTACGATGGCTGTGAGTGTCGTAGAGGAGCAGAGGGGGAGCAGAGGGTATGGCCGCAGTGAAACTAGATTGACGTAAATATTTGGGCTGGTTTGTCATCATTATGGCCAGGTGGGTGTGTTTGCGAGCTGGCCCGTGTGGGAGTGGGGACTGTGAGATGGATGGGGCAGGGAAGTGGGAGGACAGAGTCGCTCCTTTAAAGACAAGAGCGAGAGAGAGAGAGAGAGAGAGAGAGAGAGAGGGACGGATGATGTTAGAGAGGAAAATAGCCTTATTCTCTCAGAGAACCTGGGCTGACACCTGCATCTCAAAGAACCCAGCCACTGGTACACTTTGGCTGTGACCCCTCGACAGTTAATGGTCACAGACGGAACCAAAACCTTATTTTAACTACACGAGTATATTACTGAAAAGCCCCCAATCCCCTGAGTTATACCCACAATCCCCCTGATTGAAATCCTCAAACTAAATGTGAGGTTTTGTCTGATTGAACTGATTTCTTTTTCTGAATAAAAAACAGAAAACAGCTCCCTCTTGTGAGTAAAACATGAACTATTAGGCTAAAATATAGTAAATACTAGACAGAAGTCCTCGAGTCGATTCATAGGCACTAAATCCGGATCAAATTGAACCAACTGATGAGAAACTATGGTTCAAACGGCTCAGAAATATACGACCCTGCTTTCCCCAAATCAATCCAGTTCTTCCTCGTACTACAGCCTATGAAGGTGTAAAATGTGGAAACGTTCCATTAAATAGTTATTGGATGATTTCCGTAATATGTTGACTTTTCAGCCGTGGGGAATGGATGACGGCTTTGATTCAACAATAAATCACTTTCATCTATAGATTATACAAAAGCAATCTTTGCTGGGAAAGAAGAAGAATCCCCACACAGAGGAGTTAAAATAGCCCATCTGAGACAAAAAGAATCTCAAACATACTGTAGATGTTTGTCTGAAGTTGCTGAAGAAGCCAAAAGTTCAACTCCTCTGTTGTTGTTGTTGCTTCTTTTTTTTCCTTCTTCTTCCTTTTTCCTGTAGTGTGTGTGGATAAATGTTTTCTCCTCTCACTCACTGGGCACATTCTTCCAGAGTCAGCTCACAGGAAGTCCGCGGACAAACAGAGGACTGTGGAAGATGTGCGGCGGGAGGAGAGGCCGAGCTTTTGCTCTTTTTCAGCGTGACCTGCGAGTCTATGAGACAAAACGTCCTCCAATCCTGTCACGCACTCGGCCTGGCTCCCGGCCCTGAACGCTCCCACAGACTGCATGAAGGAACAGACAAAGTGAGACACGGAATAACAAACACACAACTGTGAGCAACATCTTGAGCGACTGCCATCTCTGAATGAGCGACCGGACAGCTGACCAGCTGAGTTATTGTTGACGTACAGAGAGCCAGACCCAGAGACAGGGAACACATGGGAGCTGCTGTTTCCTCCTGACTGAAAAAAAAAAGAATCTAAATCTCCAGAAGGTCACATTTATAACAGAGGCTGTAATTGTTGCAGAAGAAACAAAGATGCTCGAGGGGTCTGCAGCCAGAGTTCCTGCCTGACGCTGACCTCAGCATCTGCTTGTCTATGCGGCAGCAGAAATATGTGAAACCCTTTTTTGTTTTAGGACTTTGATGAAGGTTGTTCAGGCTGAGCTTACAGTGACGTATAAAAAAACTTAAAGAGTGTCCAGAGTGAAACATTTAGGGGGTATTTAGCGTTATTGGTGGTTTCGTGCTCGTTGAACCAAAATGTGCCCAGAGTGACATTTGACTTTGGTACCGAATGATCCGTGGTGTTTTAACGAGAGACTCATTTTATTCTCCTCTCAGAGGAGAGTAAAGGAATCGTGATGACATCGTCAACACCCGTCAAACATCAAACAGTAGAAAAAATATTTTATACCATTAAAGTCTATAACTCCTCCCCCTTCTGCAGGAAGGTCAGCTGATGCAGCCGACGTATTTATGTAATACCAATACAACAATAAAACAGCATAATATGTAATATTACAATGTCATACCCTTTTTTTCAGGAAGGATATTACTTTGAATATTATTCACTGTCCTGTGAAATATTACATTTCATGATAATTATCAGGTTAAACGTTATATTTCTTATATTCGCATTATTACCATCCTTTATTATTATGTGCAAAAGTTTTAGGCAGTGGTTTTCAGTCACTTCTTACACACTTGATTTTTATTTAATTTTTTTATTTATTTATATGTTGCTACTGTAATTTTAGACTTATTTCTTTATTGAATTACCTTCAGGTTGAATAAAGTTTAATATTCTCTCTTTTCACTCACATGGAACTGTTATACAGATCCGAAGTTTATCACGATTATGAAAAATTGGTATTATTTTTTCACCTTTTCGCGTTTGTTTGTTTTTGAACGTGATTTAAGAAAAAACCACATCCTAGCGGCGTTTTTTTAAGTTTAAACATCAAGCTAACGATGTGGCTTCAGCTGAACTAAAGTGTCATTAATGGTCCTGAAGTGTTTTGAATTGTGAAATGAAGGTTAGGACAGTAATAGTGGAGATTAGTGAGACGTTGGACAGGACACATTAACGTTTACACTACAGAAGATATGCGTCCCAGAACACCGCGGCGAACGGCTTGAGTCATCGGATCACGATGCGTATTGGAGGTCGTTTACGTTTAGCCATGTGTCTCGCCGTCCACTTATGAACCGATCGCCAAAAAGGCATTTAAGAACCATTTCTGATAGTTATAATACAGTAATCATAATCTGTTTAAAAACATACACGACTTAAAACCGTTGCAGACGCATGACATTCTACCCAGAGAAAGGGTTCTATAGAATATAATATATAGAAGTTATATATTAAAGGCAAGATATGGAGTAAAAGCAGAAAGCCTGGGCAACAAAAGAGGAGCTGATGCTTATCAGTATTGCATACATTTCATTATTATTCTGCACCTTGTTGCGTGCGTACACTTGAAAAGTTTATAGCTCCTGTGCCCGAATAGAAATTTACTCCCCAGAAACTTTCCTCTCACACTGCCTACCGGAGTTTACTGCACGCACATACACACAGCTGCACACACTGAGTGATTACGACTCAAAGCTGCACGAAAACAAACAGATGAAACAAAGCAGCACAGACAAACATGAGGCAGAAGTGATCGCACATATGAACGCCGGCGAGCGGAGATGAAACGATAAGCGCCACACAAATGCAGATACGTGTATAAATATGCACAGGAGAGAACGCGCATCCTCCCCTCTTTGAATACTCATTTTCTTTTACATGCAAAGTAGTTGCACTAGATCCGGAATGTCACTTTTGACCCCCAAGGAATATACTCACTGAAGCGTCTCTGACAATTGCCAGGCTTAAAAACGAGCAATAAACACCAGCCGCTGCCGTGGCAGGAAGGCTTGGGACAGCCATAACAAATCAGCTTGGGAGTAGAGAAACGTTTGTTTTGCGGGACTTTATGGGGTTATTTTATGACGTACATCTGAAAAGTAAATCCACAGATTTCTGCAGAGGGATCCTAACCAAGCAGTCGGGGACGGAAAAATCGGATATACGCGAATTAACAAGAGGAATGTGTTGATGCCGACGTTTTAATGCTTATAAATGGAAATACTAGATTTATCATACGGAATAATCAATAATCATATTTCACTTTTCTTTTTCTTACTTTAATCTTGAGCCCAGACGTATTTAGATAAGGCGTAAAATAAGGCATAAAGTAAACTCAGGTATCCAGTTATTTCTCCATATGACGACTGCAGAGAAAAACATTATTGTGTGGAAAAACAAAACGGCTTTGAAATGGAACGTTAGCCAGCCATTCTGTAATTGCGAGGCGAGCCGTAAATGAGATTTTGATGGATGTGAACTCCTGGATGAATTGTAGAAAAGGTCTTGCAGCAGAAGGCAATCAAACAAACAAGAATGTTTCATAAAAATGGAGGAGGAAAAAAAAAAAAAAAAGATCAGGAAGAAAAATAAAATCATCTTGCAACTCCGCCATGTTTGAAAAGAATTAAATAAATATATATATATATATATATAGCTTTGCATTATTTACATGACTGATGTCCCACTTCACCGTTAAATATCAACACCTGAAAACAATCTAGATCGGTTTAGATAATGGGATTTGAAATTATGCATTTCAACATCTGCTCAGGTGATGTTCATCAACTCGTTAACTTTGGGGAATGGCGGCGCCGATGTATCGTGCGGTGATGGCAATTCCAAACGTCATCAGTTAGTGATACGTAAAGCAAATTACACAAAACTTTTCCAAATGGAGATATTTGTCATTAGCATGCCACACTATTAGACACCCGACATGGCAACTCTTCATCTACCACTTCTTTTCATTACAGGTGATGAAGGCGAGCACCTCGGCCGGGAGGCTTCAGCGTCCAAAGCTCCCTCCTTTGTGGCGCGTTACCTCCACAGGCCCAAACCGTTTGATTTACCACACAGCTTACTTGTGATAAATGCATGGCTACTTGAAGGCATTAGTCATTTAGTCACTTTGTTGTGGCCCTGGATGAAATCTAATTTGTCACAACATTATTTGCAGCGAGATTATAGTTTGAAGTGGTGATTCAGGACTTCAGGCGGTGATTCATCATCTTGACGGAATAAATTTACTTTGTCAAAGCAGTACATCAAAATCAAACGTACATATTTCCATTCAGATCACCATCACAGTCGGAGCACTCTGCTGTGACAAGAGATATAAGAAGAAGAAGCGTTTGATCCACATATGAAATTGCCTTCCCTTCTAAACAACCACTGCGGACCGTCTTGACCCCCCCCCCTACCTGTCTGAACCGCGGCGTCGCAGGAAAACATTCTGAGGATGTCGACATCTTAGAATTAGCCAATCCTACGCTGTCGTCCCACAAAGCGAGGGTATTGCCCCTTAAAAGCCCCCATTCCCCTGCGTATATATGAATTTACGTTTGAAAATGAGTTTTGGTGGGAAACAGCTCTCCCTAGTGAGTAAAATAGGATCTCTTAAGTAAAATAAGATATAGAGAAGATGTCAATCATATTCACCAAATTTGGAACAAAATTGGACGGATAGGTAGTTAGGTTTGGAAAACAGTATTTTTCTTAAAAGAAACCCCCCCTTATTGAAGGAAATGTGATACGGTATGAGTAAAATATGATATAAACGAGACGGAGCGCCTTGAGTCGATTCATATGCATCAAATTTGGACTAAATCGGAAAAACGGTTGAGAAATTGTGGTCCGAAAACTTTAAAAGATGTGTTGGAAATATAAAACTGACCTTTCCCAAAATCAATCTAGTTCTTTCTCGCCAAAAATTCTATTTGGGAATGAAATTTCAAAATGATCCATGAAATAGTAACATTTGACTTTGGTACTGTTTGCGTTAATAGTACATTAACACGAAGGATTAATGGAAGGAATGACGATTTCATCATTAGAATGCAGATTTTTACTCCCATCATAAATCTAGTTTACAGCTACATAAAACAACCCGCACATTTCAATGACACGCAGTGGATTGCGCCAGGTACAACATTCTAACGCGTAATAGTATTTGAAAAGAATGAAAGAAACTCTGCCGTCAACTTCATCATCCAGTGGTAGCTTAGCATTAAGGTTAGCAGAGTCCGGCATCAAGAAAAAGAAAATACGTTAATATGACAGCTAGTTGTCATATGGTTTCATCTTCGCCGGGATCCATCATGCTTCTCTCTATGAGCCGGGAATAAAACTGTCAAACTGAAGCAAAGGTTCAGAGCAAACTCGAAAAACACCTGCCAACAAATCATCCTTTTATTAGCCGGCAAGGGTGCCGACTATTTTATTTATTTGAACAGCCAGCACCACCGACGAAAACAAGTGATAACTAGAGCTACAAAGTCCTCACCGGCATCAAAGGTCTATCCCTGAAAAACCCTCAATCTTTCTTACCCCAATTACGTCAGATAAACAGTGTGTTCATAAAAAAATAAAAAAATAAAATAAAAAATGTAACCCTATTGATTAATCCGAGCTATTAGTGCAGAATATGATAAACACGACATAGATCTCTTTTAGTCGAGTCATATGCATCAAATTTGGGCTAAATCTGATTTAAAGCTGCCCTTAGTGTTGCAAATATTTAACCGAACTTTTCCGACATCAATCCAGTTCTTCCTCACACTAATGTCCACGTGGGTATGACATTTGAAAACGATGCATGAAGTAGTTTTTTGAGTAATTGCGTAAACATTAAGGGGCGGGCGCTGACAACGCGGCGATGACGAGTCCAAAAATATTCCCGACTTTTCGTGGATATAGTGAAGTCTGTGAAAGTGTCAGGGTAAGAGCGACTGGAGGAGATCAGGGCAGACCCTAAATTAAATTACAATTCAAAGTTCTGGCTTTGGAGAGGTTTTGGGTAGCAATAGAGGGGTACCCAGTACTTTCAGAGCCTAATTTTTTTTTTATTTAATCAGTACGGAGAGTGACTTTGAATGTTTTTAAATACATTTCAGACTGGGGTGATTAGAGGGTTTGCGTACTTTGAAAGGGTGCTGTGAGTGGAAAGGAGAAGTGAGACGCTGCTCTAACCCTCCATAACTGAATCCTTTTCTTACGACTCCTCCAGCCATTCTCTTTTAACCTCCTCCAATCTCTTCGGTCAGCTTTCATCTATCTCTAAATCCATCCCGATCCTCAACTAGCTGCTCATCCTCTAAGTCTCCTTCGTCCCCCCCCCCCATGCTCTTCTTTTCCCCCACCTTGCTCCTCCCTGTCTGACAGCCATTGGGGGGGATCTGACGTGGTGCTGAGAAGAGTTTAGTAGGCTAAAGACGACGCAGAGCCAGATTCCGCCCACCTCCTCCGGAATAAGTCTGCGTATTGTAAGACAGCAGACGGTGAGGATATACAGGGGATTGTTTTACTCGGGTTCAATCAGAGAACAATGCTGCATTGTAACATCCTAAGAACCGCCGCTTGGCATTGAACCACTGTGCAGTCGGTTATGTCACACCAGACGTCTCAAGGTTTTCAAATCAAAGATGAAGGTTAAATGGGAGCATCCGCACACCCTCTCTCGGCATCACTCCAGTAGAGTTTACCTATTTTTGTTGGTTTGTCATATTGGCATGACCGCTGAGTTATGGACCCCTCAGAAGCGCCTCTGCCGGTGATTTAGAGAGAGAGAGAGAGAGAGAGAGCGAGAGAGGGAGAGAGACGGCCCCTTCTGGGCAGACCCTTCCAAGCTGTCAATCCCATGACTTACTGGAAACCAAGGGAGAATGATCTGTGCTCTCCAGCTCTCACAGGCTGAGTCCAATCAGCGCGGGTGTGGAGCTCTTTCCAAAAGTGTCATAATCATGTGATAAATAAAGTATGCACTGTCTGGCTGCCGCCTAGAGCGAGAGATGAAGGAAAAAGACAGAAGGGAGGGAGGGAAAGCAGACAGAAGTAGAAAAAAAGAGGGCAAAGATGTAAAGCGATGCAGACGTCTGCTAGAGGAGAAAAGGTGCAGTGTTGGAGTCGGAGTCCAGACATTGGCAGAATGATTTATTCATGAAATTAGTCACCAAGGCGGTGGAACAGGTGAGTCTAATGGTGTAATGTTACCCCCTCGCCTGACTGTATGCCTCAGTTACTCCGGCCTCCTGCGCTCTTTTTGACATTCCTGAAAGAGTTTGATGTAAACTACAGTTGGACACGGTGAAGGATCACAGCCAGTGCAGATAAACACAGGACACCTGGGTTCAAGCGGGTCAAAGGAAACTCAACGAAGATCACGCCAGTACCTCCGGAGAGGCTTTGTTGTCATGTCAGAAAGAAAAAAAAAAGTCAGTACGACATTCTAATGACGTTATAACGGGATCATTTTGACGTTTGTACGTGATAATTTTCATATTATAACGTGATAACTTTCACGTTTTTTCGTGATAATTTTCACCTTTTTACAGGAAAATGTTCCCTTTATAACGTGATACTGATTTTTCTTCCTTTGTTTCTGACATGACAGCAAAGCTCTTCCGTAAGTAGATCTATACCTTCAAAAATAGAAAGTACTTCCTGCCACTGACGGCTGGGTTGAAGGTGATTCATGTGTTATTGTTCATTCATAAATGTTTCTGTCTGGCTTTACCGAATGAATGCTGTAGCGTCTTCTCACAAATAGCGTGTTGCTCACCACTCTCTTATTTTTCTATGTTAAGTACCGACTCATCGAACTCCTCAGGAGTCTAATTCAGCATCACATTGTACGCTGAATGATCCTAACTCTCAAGAAACGATGAGAAACTTTCCCCTTTCAGCGGTCCTGTTGTAAGCCACTTTATGAATCAAAGCTCGGGATTATGTTCCTTCCCCTGTGACAATTGCTCAAGAGCTTCTTTTATAAGGATTCCTGACCGAGAAGCTGTAATTCAACTCATCTCTCAGAGTACTCATCACAAAAAAGTTGTTTTTTTGTCTCCTGCCTTTGTAAGTTGTGGAGGCCATTTGGACCATATATCTTCTTTCTCCTCTCTTTTCACGATTTCACATCGTGAGTCTAACGCAAATAA
Source organism: Lophius piscatorius (assembly GCA_009660295.1). Classification (NCBI taxonomy): domain Eukaryota; kingdom Metazoa; phylum Chordata; class Actinopteri; order Lophiiformes; family Lophiidae; genus Lophius; species Lophius piscatorius. The sequence goes on along the minus strand of VRLP01002397.1, from coordinate 63,502 downwards.
CAATTCCATGCAAACTGGAAAACAGTAACTGGAACACAAGGCCTCGGCTTTTGAATCCTCTCTCAGCTAATGAATCTGACGATTGGGTTTAATTTCATTTCAACTCTAAATCCCGCGTGACGAAAACGATCCCAGTTCTTTTTTTATTCACCACTGAAATGAAATTAAAAAAAAATCCCTCAGAGCACGACTTCAAGGTGGAAAAGCACTGACTTTCTGCATTCCTCTCGGCGCTCTGTTTGTGCAGCTCGACATAATATTTTCATAAACCAAGGAGAGTAGTGAGCAGACATCAAAGATGGAAATCAGCGGTGGTCTGCTCTATTGTATTTGGTAAAAGGTTTCTAAACTACTTATTTTCCCTCCAGTGGAGACTTTTCATGAGATGATAGCGGCGGGCTGTTATTGTTGTGGTGTGTGGCCCGCCATTCTTCGGCTGAATGCGTGGGGCTCGGCTCTGAGAGGACTGCGCCCGCTCCATTGTACCGCCACGCAGATTACCACATGAACAGGAAGCTACTCAGTTCTGTCACCCGCCAGCAGCAGACTACGTCTCAAACACCCAGGACAGCGGAGTCATTGTGGGGTTGAGTATGAAGGAACCAATGATGGCCATTACCATCACAATCATCCTAATGTTGGGGTTCTTTTTCGCCCTCCAGATCATTTCAAAGACGAGGAGGAGTTGAAGCGAGAGAGAAAGAAGTCGCCATAGGATGGAGAAATTCCTTAATTTTGGTCAAGAAAGAATGTGCTCGTAATGCGTGACTAATTTTTTAGAGCGGGCTTGTTGTTCCGCAAGAGGGAAATTATGGAATCGTCAATCCGCTCCTGCCAACGCTGTGTTAACGCCATAACTCAAAACCTTTTCATTTTTGGATTTTCAAATGTTTTACCGACATAGACCTCAGTGCGAGCAAGAACTGGGTTGATTGTTGGAAATGTCAGTTGTGCATTTACGACACTAGTGGGAGCGTTATCACCCAAGATGTTCGGGCCATAAATTCACAAACATTGGTCTGACACAGGCCAAATTACAGGCAAATGAATCGGCTTGAATTATGATATTTTACTCCATTAGTTCATGTTTTATTCACTAGGGGGACCTTTTTTTTAATTTTTTTTTTTATAAAATATATATAAATATATAATAAATATATATATTAAAGAAAACAATCTATATTGTAAATATAATAGTTAACGCTAACATTTTATATTTACTCATGAAAAGAAGTGGTTTTTTTTACGAAAAACACTGTTTTGTGGGACCTAACTGTTGGTCCAATGTGGTCAAATTTGATGAATATGAATAGAATTAAGGAGATATATCTTGTATGTCTTATTTATTCTAAATAGTTCAGATTTTAATCAGGAGGATGAGTTTGTTTTTTCATGAAAAACACTTTTTTTCATATTCAATTTGTGCATTTCAATCAGGGGGAATACTTGTACTAAACAGGACTTTTCGTGGATAAACCACGATAAAAACTTAATTCTATTCATTTGATGAATATGAATAGAATTAAGGAGATATATCTTGTATGTCTTATTTATTCTAAATAGTTCAGATTTTAATCAGGAGGATGAGTTTGCCCAGGATAATAGCAAAGGCCTCCGTTTTATCCTCATCGGACTCTTTCAATAGAAGAATCCGAATGTTCCGGTTTGACTCCATACAGGTGCCTCAGTCATCATCGGCTGAGGGACACACAGTTCAAATTAGACTTCTGCTTGCAGAGGTTGAGGGATTTAAAGCAGACATTAAGAAAAGCAGCGAACAGTTAAGTTTCTAGTGGGAGGCGGAGGCAACAGCTGGATGACAGGTGGAGGAAGGACAGAAGAAAATGAGGCTGAGTCATACTTTGGAACGAGCAAAAAGCTCTGGTCAAACTATTCTCCAGGCTTGTGCATTTGTGTTTGAGAAGACTTCTCAGCTACTTTTTAGCTCTCCTACTGTGCCGTAAGAGCAACGCACAGAAAAGGAGAAAGTCAGATGAAGAGAACTCTCTCTCATATGGAGCTGTCTGAATCTGTAGACTTCTAAAGTGAGCATATTTTTGTTCCCGCATCTAAATTTAGAGAACAGATTTAGGCAAATCCCTTTTTATTGATAGCAACTTTGCTCCTGGAAAACAACTCTCTCATCTAACTCTTTATCTTTTTTAGGAAGCTACATTTAATTTTGGTAGTTTGAAGATACAGAGTCACTAAACTACTACTGTCGACCCCCCCCACACACACACACACACAGCCTTAAAACCCACATATCATACAGATCAACATGCAGGCCTTCCCCGGATAAGACAAACACTTCCCCCTTTATCTTTAACTCGAAAACTGTATCCAAAAAATAGTTCCCTATAGCGAAAAACATTTTTATAGTACTTTCTAAAACTTAAATTTGTTTTGTGCATTTATAACTCTGATTAACCCTTAAATGTCATTCTCAACTGTTTGGTTGAGCACACAGTTTCTATTTATTCTATTTTTTATTTTTTTTCTACAGCTTTAAAACATGCTTGAACCAATAATTTGTTATTCCATGGTAAATTTAGAATTTCTATGATATTAATATTCTGTATTTACAATGTTAAATGATATTATATACACTAATAAATCAAACCAAATATGCAAATAAATATTCTTCCATAGTTTTTTGTTTCTTGGTGAGGACATTAAAGGTAGCTGATTGGAAGAAGGAGAAACAGAATATTCAAGAAATTAGGCGAAATAATACAAAAAAGAGGAGAAATAGAAGAATTTGTCAGCAGTTTCAGGATTTGAGTTTGATCTTATGTGTCACTGTGTGCTTCATAAACGGGGAGGGGGGTTTCTGACGGACACTCAAAGCGGTGGCGTTGTTGTTTGTGCATAAAAACCATTACTCTCCTGAACAAGGGAGCAAGAGAGAAGAAAAAACACCGACTGTAATGCCAGCTAAAGGGCACTTCAGCTAATCCGTTGACGAACAGGAATACGGCTAATGTGTTTGACCAAACGGATATTGAGCCATCCATTTCTCCGTACAAGCAAGGGGGGCCGTGTAGGCAGTCAGAGACTCTATTTAGAGACATCAGAGAGAGCGGCGCTCTTCTCTTCTAGCCTCCAACCCTGCAGCAAAACAATAAATAACTAAATCACAACACTTAAAAGCCCCGTCATGCCACACTATCCACATATATCCATCTCCCCCTCCTCTCTTAACCGCTCTAAATTATATCAATTCTGCGTGAGGAAAGACAAAAAGTAATCAGTCTTGGCTTCCCTCTTTCTCCTCGCAACGCTCTTATTTGACAACTCTGTTACATTAAACAGCCCACTGGTGGGGGAAAAAAGAGAGAGAGAGAGAGAAATAAAAGGAATACAACCAATTACTCTTGAATAATGATGGCTGTGTTATCAAGTAAGGCCGTGTCTCCCCCACAAAGCAGTTTACCTCCTCCGTCTAATACATCTTAAGTACTGACAGACTCCAGGAGTCACATCTGATGGGCACCTCATTCCGCAGCATTCCCATCATTCCTCAGGAGTTATGGCCCATTGGCACCGTGTCAAAGACTCAGAGTATTTATGAGGAGGCGGTAGTCCCCAGGAACATTAGCTTGGTGTTCCCCCCAAAAAACAGGCCCATTAGCAGGCCTTGGCCAGCGCTATCATGGGGTCATGTTCCAGGCACTGGGGCTGGCTGGAGCTCTGAATGGAGTGTTAACAAGCAGGACCCCCCCCCCAGTATATGACTGTGAAGACCTATATAGACATGAGCTCAAGGTTCACAGCACCTCATTGCCTCAGCTACTACCAGGCAATAAATTCTACAGCCAGAATGAATTGTGTGACCTTGAGGGTAGCCGCTGTTGCAAGTTGCAATCTAATACAATACATTACGCCCCCCCCCCCTTCCCCCCCTCCCCCTTCCCCCTCTTTTTTCCCCCGCAGGAATTGTTGTTATCAAAACAATGTTGCATTTATCAAATCAGAAGCACCTCAAAAACCAAACACTGGGGCGCCGCGTCGCGTAATCCATTCTTGAACTGCACCAGATTGCTTATGCACCAAAAGACGCAGCTTTAGCGCTCAGGTGGCTTTTGGCCCCCTTTCTTGTCTTCCGCCGATGCTCTTCATCGACTAACCGCTCTTAATAATTCATTGTCCTGCAGAATCGGCGTTCACTAGTTGGTGGGCAGGCTTAACATTCTCAGCAGGGACCAAAAACAAAAGCAGCTAGCGGCTTTTTTCCCAGGCGCACAGAAAAACCCCCCCGACTTGACTCCTCTCTCTCTGGTTTCAAGTTAAAAGGTCCCTCCTGAAATCCAAGAAGCACCTTGAAGCAAACCAGCAAACAGGAGCCTTTAACACGCTCTGAGGTGCAGCTGGATGTATTCACCCTCAAACCAGCCCTGCTCTCCTTATGCTCGTTCCCCCGAGGAGAAGATATCGCTGGATGCCAGGGTGAAAAGGACACCTCAAAAGTGTGCTCACAGGTGTTGATTATGCCGCTGCATAAAACATCCACGTCTGCTCTGCAGTCAGCAGTCACTGGGGGGAAGCATCAGGGAATAGGTCGTGTGTAGTATGCGTTATGCAAATTTATCATACATATATTTATTAGAGCAAGGTGGTGTTGATTGTGGGCGGTTAAGATTGACAGGTGAGGTTGAAAGAATAGAGTTTTTCTCTACGATCTTGTTTTTAAACCCATGAAAACAAACCTAAAATGATTCCATGTCCCTTTAAATGTTTCTGCTCAGCTTTTAAGCACATTTTGATTCCCTCTTTACGGAAAAATTTGACTGAATCTGTTTATATTATGGCCCAGTGACAGCCTGTATATGCTAAAGAGTAAGGGGCCATGGATAAAGCCCTGGGGGATGCCACAGGTAAAAGCTTATGAAAAAGAAGGATTTTTTTTTCCCCGCATTAAATCAGGGGAGGACTTGCTAAACGGAATTATGTTACCTGACACAACCAAAAAAAGTCAAAAAACAGTCCAGTCTTTTTCTTAAAACATGCCTCACCATAATGTTGAGCTAATCTAATTAAAATTGAACAATTTCAAAAGAACTATGGAATTTGATCATGAAATAATTTCATAAATCTGATTAAAAAACATGCCTGCATGCATTTTTTGCTAAACTTTTGAGTGTCTAAGATATTGGGCAAAGACATTAAAGGGTTAATCCTTCTGCGTTCGACTCTAATTATTCAGAATCCATGAGTCCTGGAAGAGAACGGTGGTGTTTGACAGGAGTCTCTCAGCAGGTTGCTGATGTCTGATTTGTTTTTATTCTCTGTCTCTCCTCCCTGAGCTCCAAAGACACGTGTTGGAACCCGCTTTTAATTCTGCTGTCATGGTGAAAACGTTCACTCTGGCCTGCCTGGCGTCCTCCTCCTCTTCCCGGTAACGTCGTGACTTTGGGGATACTTCAGCAGTAGCTGGATAATGTCGGAGACACATGATAGTGGAGAGGAGAAAGACCTTCAGCTGATGCCTTTCACCTTGAGAGGCTATTGATGAACCAAACTGGAGCTGATTTGTGGCGCTGCTGCCCTCTTCCTCTGCCTGCTTATTGAATTACAGGGGCGCAGTCCCAGCCTGCACCACGTTTTAAACAACCCTAATGCGTCTGAGTGTGAGGCTTTGTGAGAGCCGCTGCGTTCCAAACAATTGCTAACAACGAAGAGAGCAAAAGGCCCAATTTGAGATGAAACAAATAGGCGTGGAGATGCAATCCTTCAGATGACTAATAAAACAACGAGCCTATCACACGTCCTGTGATTTCTGTTCCCCCTTAAGTGCCTTAATGATGTCACTTGTCTGGAGCTATTGGATCCTCCCCCCCTGGCTTGTAATTGGGAGTATGTGCAATCTGAAGCCACAAACGAGAGCATTTTTAAGTGATAAAATCATCAGAAGGATCTAAAATGATAATTTAACTAGTCAGACTTTAACAACTTTTGTTCCGATTTGGTCCAAATTTTCAGATTTTTCAGATTTTACTCACAAGGATACACTTTTTTTTTATTGTTATTCAGACATAACCTTATTCATCAGTTTTTGGACTTCAATCAGGGGGAATACTCCTAGAAAACGGGACTTTTTGGGTCTACACCCTTGTTGTTGAGGAAAACAGCATGGGCCAAGTTTAAAAACTCATCTTTAGTCTCATCAAACTCTCTCAATAGAAGAATTGGATGTGGAGTCAGAAGCCACAAAAAAGATCATTTTTGGGTGATAAAATCACTTCCTTCCCACGCAGAAGGATGTAAAATGATAATCTAATTATTTGGATCCCTATTTAGATTGTATTACAGTGAAACAAATATCTCTACTGATGAACTTTGGCTTCAGGTTAGTCTATTCTACTACCTCAATAACATCTGAAACCACTAAAAGTCACTTTTGTATATTTACATGTATTCATTTCCCAAAGGGGGGAAAAAAAGCAAAAAACGTTTCCCCCTCCATGGACTATACAAGCAGGGAGCAGGAGGGGTCTAATGTGATTAAACAAATGTGTCAGCCCCGAACCACGGCTAACCCGGGTCATCACAGGTGTAAGTCGAGCGGCTTTTACTAGAGGAATGATAGACGGCTCGGAGGAGGCAGAGGGGCAAGGTTTTTAAAAGCGACTGTTAAAACTTGCGCCACATCCCTGCAAAGAGATTGGATTCCGACCGCAGGCTGAGACCAGCGGCACCGGGGTCACGCCACAATCTGCACAGGTCAGAGCCGAGGCAGCGCTACGAGCCGCTTCCACCTTCTCCATTAACTCACCCACTCTAACCCACAGCACAAACCTGTGCTGCTAATGAGAGAGAGAGAGGAAGGCAAAGAAGGAACAACAGAAGTGTGTAACAGTCACACAGACTATAATTTGTGAAATGAAGTTTTGTTAGATCAGCTATGGTTTGGAAGCCGAGAACCGCCATAGAGGCAGATAATTATTTTTGGGATGTTTTCTCATGATAACCAGGAAATTAACTCGTTATCACGAGGAAACAAGTCAAGGCTTTTGTTGAGTTAATGACTTGATTATTTGGCAACCGTTTTCTGGCGCTAATGAGAAAATAGGCTGTTAACTTTTATTTTCTGAAGGTTCATCAGCGCTCAGATGTCTCATAACGGTACTAACTGATGTTAAATGAAAATCATCCGCCCTCTCGCGGGTTTGTTATGCTTTGCTTTTGCCTAGCTTCCAGGTCATGTGGCTCAGATTAAAACCTTAATCAACATCTTGAATACAGAAAATGATACTTAATATAGACTGAGGCGTTTCCATTATTAATAAACACATCCGATTCTATCTCATCCAACTCTTTCTACTGGTGTCATCGCTTTAATACGGGCAGAATTTGCTTCTTTAGCTGCTTTTTGACGGGTTGACACGTTGTCATGGCGACACCTTTGGTGGATAAAAGTTTTCTGAAGCCAGTATAGTACATATAGATTACTGTGGTTTTGTGTTCTGTGTATGTTAAGGTCATAATTAGCTTTATTTGTTGTTTTAATACACAGTTTTTCTCACATTTCTGGCGCTTTGCTTAGCTTCCGGTTCATGTTTACGCGTTGCCATTGCAACGGGAATATCTGCGCTTGTTATTGAGACACGAGACAATTAACTCGTTATTATGAGCTGACAGCAAAAAATAATTTTCTGCCTCCATGGCCTTCATCTGCTTCCATACAATTGAGCTAATTTTGCTAAAAATGACACAAAATACAGTGAGGTATTATATGTTGAATATCATAAATGAAACTGAATCATGTTTTAGGTGCGTATCATCGCGGCCGTTAGGAAAGCTAGTCTTTTTCTTAAAAGCTGCGTCTTTACAGATAGTGACAGCTGCTGCTTTCCCTCCCATTCTGCGGCCTCAGCTTCATATTTAGTCATCTTAAACATCTACATTTAGGCAGCGGGCCTGATGTGAAGTCTCCACACGCCATGATGTTGGGTAACCTGATAGCATAAGAGCTTGTTAGGCACAGGCTGTGCCCGGCTAGCGTACACAAAGCCTATAGAGTCAGCTCGCTGCCACAAGCCACAGCTTTATTTTAAACTTCAGCCAACCTCAAATGACCTGTCAAAGTCGGTTCCTGCAGGAAGGTTATTCAGGGTAGTTGAATGCTCCAAACATCTGAAACAGCATCGGGGGCCAACAGAGATTTCATGCTTACAAGCAGGAAAATAAAGGCTTTACACATGCGAGCCAATCTGGTATTGACTTCCTCCGTTTTGTGACTGGTGGGAAACGGAGAAGTGAATGTTAAACACCGGTGGTTCACTAAGTGACTCACCGCAGCCATATTGGCAGCCGTTATGTCACTGCACTGCTTTAGCTCAGCTCTCAGAGTGACAGTGCCTGCGTTATGGCGTCCGTACAGGTGTAGCTGTCTTGCGTGCACCAGACTTCTCTCCACGCTTCGGTTCACTCTATTCTACCGCCGGGACCTCCGCGGACGGAAAACAAACACAAGAGAGAGGGTTTGGATTCAGCATTAGCAACTGAAAAACCGTAGGAGAAATGTCAGTGTAACGTTTATCGTAGCCTCCGAGCTATTAGTCTTTAACAGTTTCTGGAAATCGAGCGACCCTCTGAAATTAAATAATTACTCGGATTACAAAGTCGCTCCAACCAAAACACTTCATGTGAACAAATGTAGATTTGCGTTTGCCGGTTCCGATGATGGCCTCCGTTGAAGATATCATGGAGGACTGTTGATAACGCCAACAAAAATAACAAACCCTGCCAGCGCAATTATGCATATCCACTTAAACATATTATGGGAAGAACATGAGATGCGTGGGAGCAAAATCGGACTTTTGTGTCGTGTTGGGGTGGGAGGTTTGTGTATGTGTGTATGTTTGTGTGTGCATGTGTTGGAGAGGGATTGAGCGCTGGTGCAGATCTGTGTGTGTGTCTGTGCGTGTGTGTGTGCATGCATGTGTGTGTATGAAGGACTGATTGAATGCGGGTGTCCATGTTGCATGCTTGTGTGACAAGCGAACAGGAGCCAGGATCTAAAGAACACATGTTTAGGGTCCTTTGGAGGCCGGTGCTTTGAGTTGACAGCATTGTTTGGGTTTGGGTGGTATTTCAAAGGGCTGCTCAGGATAAAAGGCTGCAGCTCATGGTTACCACATATTTTCCATTTTAACATCCCAACTTTTCAAAGCACTCTACTCTGAAAGACTGCGTTGTGGACTGCATTGTTTTTCATGCGTGACAACACTCTCACTGTATCAAAGATTTCAAGACATTTTCCCCCACTCCCAAAGACGGAAGATTTATAATGTGGCGGTAACGTTAACCCCTTCATGTCCGGTTCATCAGTTTGTTTGAGCACATTTTGAGTCTATGTTCTTAATGAAAAACGTGACAGAACCTGTTTATCATGTGACCCAGTGGCAGCATGTATAAGCCTGAAGAGGAAGGGCCCAAGTATGAGGCCCTGAGGGACCCCACAGGTCAAAGGAGCCACATGAGGAGAAAGTCCTGATCTATAAGTAGGATTTTTTAGCATATTAAAGCATGTATGGACTTGCTTAAAAGAATTAAGTAACTTGATACGACCAAAAAAAGTAAATAACAAGAACAGAATTTACCAAAAGGTTGAGCTAATCTAATTAAAAATGACAATTTTCAAAAATTCTGTCGTGTACCGTCGTATATTTCATGGAATAATTTGATCTGTGAGTCTGTTTTTGTTGGAGCAAATAATTATTTTTGGCACTTAGAGTTCCTAAGATATTAAATTAACAAATTTAAGACATAAAATATGCGAATAAATAACTTTCACATATCTTTTGTTTTTCTTGGATGTCCTCGAAGACTACCACATTAGTTTGTTTAAAAGTAAAGATAAATGTGCGGCCCACACACTCTTAAAATAATAGTAAGAATCCCAGTTTGGCCATTTGAAGGCACAAAAACAACAATTACAGTAGATCATAACTAAAAGTCAATATAAATCTTTGATGTGCGATGAATAATTTCTCTGCTAACCAGGGAGTTGCTTTAAACTTTAATGATTATCTAACGGCACAAGCCATCAGTTTTGTTAACTCATAAGTAACCGTGACGACACGTGTCCAAACAATTTAAATGCTACAAAACATTTTTTTTAACTTGAAGCTCGGATTTTCAGGGGTTTTTTTGGTACTAAAGCTATTTTTTTGATCCATTCAACAATTCTAATGATTTAATTTATTCAATCTGGTCTTTATACGACAAAATGTGAAAGAAATTGATACTAAAAATGTTTGAAAATACTATCATGATAAATAAATATAGATAAATATACATATTTATTATCATAATATTACTATAAATGAAAGTATATAATAAATGTATATATCTTATATAATTATATATTATGATTAAATACAAGTATATGGTTGTATAAGTCATAGCATGTTGTGGAATCGTACACATATATCAAAAAAATGAGGGAAATCTGTGTTCCCCTAACAGAATTTGATAAAATAATGAGAGTATGATCAGGGTGGTCATCTCGTTCTGTTTCACATGCCCCTCATAAAGAAGAACAGGGCGTAGGTTCTCATGGTTTAATTATGAAAAGTGAATCACTGATGGTAAGAACTATGACGAATGAACCGGTGTTATAATAAACCACAGTGTGTTTTTTAAGGCCGCCCGCTCTTTAATGAAAGCTTTATAATCCTGAAGGGCGTATAAAATACTTGTTTGTAGTTCCAGAGAGGCATGAGCCTCAGTCAAAAAAAATAAAATCTCCCCATGTCCTGCAGTGGATTTCTCCGAGATGCGAGGTTTTTCAGTCTGACAGCAGAGGCGGGATGGAGGCTGGCAGGATCAGTCAGCCAGGGTGACCTCATGTGTTTGGCACCGGGAATACCTATCAGGTTTCCCTCTGTGCAGATTCCAGTTTGCTCACTCCACACCAGCCCCGGGACTCAACCCCCTCAGGCATGAGTGTGTGTGTGTGTGTGTGTGTGTGTGTGTGTGTGTGTGTGTGTGTGTGGTTTGGGAGATAATTGCATGACTGTGTGTGTGTTTTGTCTGCGAGAGTGAATGAGATAGAGAAGTAGAAAGATAAATTATAGGAGATAAATTATTCAGATGGACCAGGGCGGAGAGACAGAAAGAGGGAAGGAGAGACTGCAGGAGGGTGAGCGCCGTGTCAGTCCCCTCACGTGAACTCGGTGAACTCGACGGGGCTCCCACCCTTCCTCGACGATTAACATCCTGCTCTCTCATGTTTCCTCTCAGGCTGCTCTATATGCACATGATGATGTGGGTCATTGTGAACGCTCGGGTTGTAGAATCGCGTGAAATAGAGTTTTAAAGGTGTTCCGTGCTTCACAAACTGTTGCTTGTTGATTCTAATGAAAGGTTTTAGGGAAAAAGGAAAAACCAAGTTCTGCTTTTGAATGTGTAATCCCCCTGGAAGTCTGTCCTTTGGAAACACTAATTCATGCTTTATGAAGTCATAACAGCCACCAAACCCAGACGTCAAAACAACCGAGGAAACTCCGTCTGCTGACGAAGACCATACTGCCAGAAATAAATAACTCTGGAAAGGACCAACATGTGTTGGAAATTTCTCAAGCTACTCACTATTGTTCATCTGAAGGGAAACAATAGTGTGTGACACTTTCTCAAGCTATGGAAAAAGTATTCCTTTGCGTATTTTATTTCCTCGAGGCATTTTTTTCTAATTATAAAATCCTTTAATCTCTATAAGTCATCAGAAAATGCCAAATTGTTTTGGTTTAACATGTTTTTAAACAGTAAAGATACAGTTAAACTTATTATTTCATGGTAAAAGTTTGTATTTCAGGGTAATAAAGAATGTTTTTATTAAACTATTTTAGACCCTTATTAGACGTTTTTGGTCGTATCACTTTACATAATTCTGATTAATAAGTCCATACATGCAAAAACAAATTCCACAACTCATAGAATAGGACTTTCTCAATAGCCACAGGAAATTCCTCCTCCTTGCTTCGACATCTGGTGTCCCCCAGGGCTTCACCCTCGGCCCCTTACGCTTCAGCATTTACATCATTTCATAAAACAGGATCAGTCACATTTTTCAGCAGAATTAATGACTCAAAATGTTCTCGCCATACCAAGTCATCATATTATTGCAAGAGTAGAATTCATTCAACAAAAAAAAATTCTGAAAACTTCCCGTATGTGAGTCACCTGCTGTCCCCCCCAATGGCAAAACCTTCGTCTAAAGTTTCAGCAAAAGTCATCCTGCTCACAATAAACCGACAAAAAATGGGGCCAGTGGAATAACCTCCTCCGCCTCACGCTGGTGGAGGTAAATGTAATTGCAATGGATTCATCCCAGCAGATGAACGGAAGCCAAACGCACACCATCAGACAGCGGGGTTAAGCTAATGCTGCAGGCTAGTTACAGCGGCCGCACGTCGGCCGTGAAGCAGAGCGCCTTCCATTATTCTCCCGTGAGGAATGATGGGAACACGGCGCTCCTGCTCCATCTCCGGCTGGCTGTTAAACTGCTACTTACGAGTAAACAGATCGGAAGATAGTCCTACACTCTACAGGAAGCCTGCACAACTGGGCCACGGCGTTCCTAAACATCTCAGCGACAGCGAGTGTCAACAGTCGCCTTAACGATTGCACCAGGTCTGCGGCGGAGAACGTTGGCCGGCCATCGCTGGAGTATTTATCCAATGTTGGCAGGAAGGCGGGCTAGTGTCAGCTTAGTGATTAATTGCAGGCCCAAAGTGCTGAGGACACAGAATCTGCAGTGAATGGCGCCGACTGCAACTCCTACAAGGTTTTATTGCTTTATCGGCTTTATCCTAATTTGAGCCTCTTCCCATCGCTCCCCTGGACTGTTACCGCGGTGAAAGAAGATAGCCAAAATAGTCGGCAAGGTGCCTCAGTGCTTCACTCCCAGGTGTAAAACCAAGTTCTCACATTTTGGGAAAATTTTTCTAGCATTTTCCATCGACAGCATGAATAATTAAGGAACGCGTCGAGGAATTTGTTTCCCTACAAGTCAAAGTTCCCTATAAGGCACGATTCTTCCCGATGTGGGAGAGGCGCAACATATGGCGATTACACAAGCATGCAGCTGTTGTTTTTGGGGGGGCTAGAGATAAATAATGGATACAAGTCCTCCACAGGGTACTCAAGGCCGCTAATGAGAGAAAGGAGGCTGACAGGGAATTAGTAACTGTTTTTCAAAGCTTCTGTTTTCTAACGTTTTCATGAGAGCCCAAGGACAAAAACATACAGCGGGGAAAGAAAAAACATCCGTATTCATCAAGTGCTGAAATGCTAACATTTGCATTCATTCAAAACATGCAGCCGCAATAATGCGAAGGCTTTAATGACGGCGCCATGAAAGGCTCGTTTGACGTGAAAGCAGGAGAAAGCAATGATGTACTTTCCTCGTTGCTCTTCTTCGCTCAAATGTGGGTGACTTTAATAATTTAGGGGGAGCAGGGAGGAGGCAGGAGATCACATCTGTCTACCTCTGCTCAGGTTGGACAGGACTTATCATGTAGGTCTGCCTCAGACTCTCCAGTAGGTTTCATTGTTTTCAAGCTCCCTCATATTAAACCTGGAACCCACTCTGAGTGGGAACGCAAAAGTGATTAACCAGTGGAAGGGAATAGAACCGGCGTCTGCTTATCATGAGGACGCTTTTTAATTCTGTTGCCAGTGGCTGTTTATGTGCTGCTACTAATTACAGGCGAGTAATAATCATCGCTCCTCCGATTGGCCTCCATCTTGCTGACGGCTTTCTCCTCCTCTCCGTCTATCCAGCAGTGAAGCTCTCCTGCCTCTGCTTCCTTCCTGCGTCAGTGTCCTTGCCACCTAATGCACTCCTCCTACCTGTCCCACTCCACGTTTTTCCATGCGATGACTAATGCCGGCACACCGTGGCCTCTGAAGCCGTCGGCGCTGCGGAAAGGTCCGCCGGACAACCAATCAGGCGCATTCGGAGAGGTCACTTCAACTCCAATAAAGCCGGGAGGAAAAGGCATGTGTACCCTTGGTAATCCCCCACTTGCTCAACAAGGCTCCACGAGGTTCATCCGCCGCGCTAAATCGGTGCACGAATCCTTATTTGTATAGGAGCTCATTGTGGCGGGGCGGGAGAGGGGATCTGACGGGGGACTGGCAGCTTTTCAAAACCCTCGTGCCTATTTGCTTATCCTCATTCACGGCTGAATTGGCTTTTTCTGGAGCCATTTTTCAAGCTATGCATGACATGATATTTTCGTTGAGCCAGCCACAACTGGCGCAGCTGTGTAGAGTAAACAGAGCAGGAAGCCGGCGTACGTGCGAAGCAGAGGGGCCTCCTGCATTGGGCACCACATGGAAGGCTACCATTTGCATGTCTGACGCTGGCGCCCCCCCCCCTTTCATTCCCCACATCTGAATACTCAAGTCAAAACACCGGGACCGGTTTTCTAAATGTTGTGTACGGGCAAAAAGAAGTTGGGACGCCACTTTCAACGCAATCCGTGGCAATTTGTGAAAAGTAAACCCATGCACACGCACATAAAAATGGAGATGTGAGGGCTGTGAGGAGGAATGGAGCGAAGTGAGTACCATTGTGTGAAATAAATCCAAATATAACCACTCACATGTCAAACATGAAGAGACACTTTGCAAAAATGGATAGATCTTTTCAACCATGAGTTTGACTGATGCTCCCTGGAGAATAAATATCCGTCAGTGCAAAAGAACCCTCTGTTGTTTGTCTGATGAATTATCAAACTACATTTGCATATTACTGACAATTATTCTCCTAAATAAGCAGCTAAAGAGCAGAACAAACGACACTGGAGCCATTTCTGACGCCTCAGCAGGCAGATAGAAGCTGAGTTTCTCGCCAAATATCATATAATGTGTTTAATAATGTGGGTGTTTTATTGATGTTATCTTCTGCTGCATACATTAAGTGAGTATTATTATTATTATTACCACATTGACAGCATTGGTTTTAATTTACAATCAGAATAATTCACGTTTATGTTCAACACGGAGTATTTGGTTTTCACTCATTCCAAACAGAGGGACATAAGTTCATCCTGAGATTTTTTGCCCGTGACTCGATACTA
The DNA here is from genome assembly GCA_009660295.1 of Lophius piscatorius. Lineage (NCBI taxonomy): Eukaryota > Metazoa > Chordata > Actinopteri > Lophiiformes > Lophiidae > Lophius > Lophius piscatorius. The sequence continues at coordinate 48,407 of VRLP01002397.1, read as the reverse complement.
ACTGAGTTATGTAATTTATTCATTGTGGGATCTTTTGAGCATCAAAGAAAGTCAAAGTTATTTTTAATTAAGCTGACCTTCTGAGGCAGCACTTCCTGCCACTCTCAGACCTTTCCAGCGTTTATACCCGCAGTCCTCCAAACAACATGTTTGTTCTTGTTTCTAGGTCTCCAGCAACAACTTCAGTTTCACACTGTGTGAAATTTCTCACTCACTATTCTGTGCCACGCTATCGATGAGTAGCCGTGAATGTTAGTTAGGGGCGTGTCACTGGCTATTTATGGACATGACGCCGCGCTGGATTGTGATTTGGGGAAATTTGCATAGAACATGCATACTCACTCTTTTCTTTACTTTTATTTCTATTTGTATCTTTTGTACTCTTTAATAAGTCAGATTTTTTTTTCGTGGCATGCATTTCCTGCGTTTTGTCCATGCACCGCCCCCTAACGTGAATCCTACGCACATTTTATAAATGAGGGCCGATGAAGTCATTGGGCCACAACTGAAATAAAATTTCCACTGCTGCAAGATTTTCTCTGTCACATCATTATGTAAATGAAAAATCACTGGAAAAACTGTGACTGTTGGTTCACTTTGTGAGTCTCTTTTTTTCTGGAACCACTATACAATAAGTCTCTTCTTATTAAATATTTATAAATGGCTTGTAGGTCGTTTACTAATTAGGTTGTAAACATCTTTCAAATCCTTAATAAGCTGCTATAACTCATGAAATATAAAGGCTGTCAGAGACCTGATGGTTGCCAAATAGTGAGCACACTTATCTGGACTGCTAACTTGATTATTGCCAAATAGTGAACCACACTGATAGATTGAGAGCTGTTATAAGCTGTTAATAAAGGCTAACGGATGATTTATGAAGTGCTTAAAACCTCATTTATAACCTAATTCTGAACCCTTTATGAAAGTAGTTTTATTTTAAAGTGGCACCATTTTTCTCCACTGGTATCTTTTTCCCAGTACCTCCTTGTGGCTCCTGGTTCTGTGGTGGCTCAACACCGAGCAGCAGAATGATAATTCCTTTTGCAGGACTTTGACTGAACAGAACAACATAATAATAAGCTGAAAAATGGAATAAATCACACAACCGCATGTGTCTCCATGCATGGAACTTTTTAATTTTTTTTTTACACGTGAAAGGTTTTTTTGGTTTCCGTATTAAATGTGCAGCACTCCAAATGATGCAGTGAAATGCGGATGTGATAACAAAGCCGACCTCTGCCTCCCTCCGTTACCCTCCGTCAGGAAGGTGAGAAGGCGCTGGTGTTGCAGCCGGAGCCATGTGCAGATCCTTCAGTAGCTGCTCTTCAAAGTCTACGCTGCAGCCCCTCATTAAAAATGCAAGAGCAATTACTCTGGCTGAGTCTGAGTCAGTGAACCCTATCAAGCTAAGCTGCCAACTTCCTCCACCCTTCCACTGTTGCTACACCAGCAACCTGAGCAGAACCGCCATGGCAAAGGTGGAGCAGCAAACGCAGTAGACGTGGAAGCCCATCAGCGACTGACTTCCTGTCTGTCTCTCGCCAGATGCAGTCGCAGCCTCAGCCTCACCGTTTTGAAGCATGTGACCTCCAGCCCGACCCACTTCACCACCACCAGCGCACAGCTCTGGCCCGACCCAACTCTTTTTCTGCCTGTTCATCTCCACTGCCTTCTCCCGAAAAGAAAATATAGACGTTTTTAGCCGTGTAATTCACATGATCAAGGGTTCATGGGCGGTTTCCACTCAATCAATGGTTGCAATGAAAACATGGAATGGAATCAAATGGAATGGAATGAAGTCATTCACAGGGAAGTCACATGTTGTTGAAAAATATTTGCATAATGTTACCTGATGAAGGCTACTTTTTTAAACATCCTCAATACTCGCAAAATAATGAACTTAAAATGATTTTTATTATGTGTGAGAGGGGTCCGATAAGGACTCACACAAAGATAGTGGGATTCAATGCCCAGCAGACAGCAGGGGCTCACGGAAATACAGGAAGAACCTCGCAAGAGCCGGGGAGGATGGGAGAGAATAATTAAAAAGAGGGTCAACATGAAAGAGAATCCAAAGGTTGAGTGGATGCAGCAAAAAAATAGAAGCACTAATAAAGAGTGATCTAAGCAAAAGTGAGAGGGAAGTGGTGAAAAAACGCAATGAAAATTCTGAGACAGTACATCGGCGTCCTCGGAGGCAAAGGGGGAGACAGAAAATAGAGCGTGAAAACGGCAGGTGAGGCCAACAGAAGAGTGGAACAGCGTGCCTGAGTAGACGGCCTGAGGCGGATTCTATGTGCAGAAAGAAGTGCTAGTAAAAACAAGGAGGAGGGAGGAAGCAGGTGTACTCCTACAGTCCTGCTGTGATGCTTGAAGACGCCGCCTGCATCATATTTGGTCTGGCGCTTAAACTCAAAGTCATCATTTTTCGCCAGAATCTCTACCTGACTCTACGTTTCCCTCTATTCGGCTCTCTCTCAGTGGAAAGCTTCCAAAGAATCCAGAGAGCACATAAAAGTGAGCCTTCCTCACGCGGAGGAGAGGTGCTTTCACGTTGCTGGAGGAGAGAATTCAAATGCACTTAAGAGTGGGTTTACGTCGACTCATGCCAGCGCCAGCAGATGCTGCGGACCACCTGTGGTTGGAGTTCAGCTCACAGGCTCTCTGATGCACAGATGAACCAAGTTACTTCTTTTTTCTGGGTATATATGTGTTCAAGTCTTCATCAGAAGCATCTAAGGTTGTCTGGTCAGGGATTAGTGTCCTTCTTGCTGCAGCAACCACCTCCCCACACACCCCCTCTTCACCCCGCAGGAGGACTTCCTACGTCCCACAGAGCATGCTAGGGTTCTCCGGTATCTCCAGATGGTCCGGTAAGGAGGTTCAGAGACAAGATTCCCCCCCCGGGGAGAGAACTCCACCGATGAGATCATCATTTTATATCTTAACCCTTTAATGTCCTGCTCAACTGTTGGGTTGAGCACATTTAGGGTTAAGATATTTCTGAATGTTACTGAACCTGGTTAGAATCCGACCCAGTAGCAGCACATACAGGCTTAAGAGTCAGGGGTCTAGGATGGGGCCCTGGGGGACACCATAGACCAAAGTGCCCACTGAGGAAGAGGCATTAACCATTGCTATTGAAAATGTCCTATTTGATAGGTTGGATTTGTTGGGGGCATATCAAAGCATGTGAGGGCGTATTAATCAGAACTAGACCGATGTTGATTCTTCTGCACCAAATTTGGACTAAATCAGACCAACTGTTGAGAAATTATTGCCCGAAAGCTTTTGGCGAGAAAACTCCCCCTAGTGTCGGAAATGTACGACCGAGCTCTCCCAAAATCAATCCGGTTCTTCCTCGCACTAAGTTCTATGTGGGTAAAGTCTGACAATGATCCATGAAAAATTTCGGACTCGGCGACGATGATGATTATATAATATCCCCGACGATTCAGGGATATGATTTAGTAACTTGATACAGTAAAAAAAAAAAAAAAAAGGCTAATAGTTTTCTGTATGAAATTTCCATAAAAAATTGTAACATTTTCTATGGAAAGCACAAAATTTCAACATTTAAAAAATGTTTGACCGAACAATTTGTTATTTTATGGTGAATTTAGAGTGTCTAAGATGTTAAATTAATAAACGCCCCTAAAGAAATAAAGTATGCAAAGACACACTTTACTTTTCTTTTTTCTTGGTGAGGACATTAAAGGGTTTAAAGTTCAACCTGAGCATTTAGGACTTTTCAGGCACATCTGATGAAGAGGAGCAATTATTAGTATATGAGAAAATATCATTCTGAATCTGTTCTGTGAGCTATTTAACAGTATTAATGAATTTATTACCGATAAAAAAAGCTGATGGATAACTTAGTAAGTGCACCGTCGACACTGTAAAAACTGTTTGATGAACTTAAAAACTTTTTTTCAAATGGTAACAATTAAATTAAGTATTTGCGGCTTAATTCAATAAGTTTGAATTTTTTTTTTTCAAATTTAGGTTATAAGTTGAGGTCATTTCTGTAATTAATCAACTATTTTGTTTTTATAGTGTATGATTTCCAACCAAAAGCATAAAGCATATAAAAAAAAAGTGGATTTCTAGCTATCTAGCTTTTTTTTTAGGAAGAAAAAAAAGGAATTCCCAAAACTCTGACTAATTTGCATAATAGTATTTATTGCAGCGTGTCGATGCTAAAACTTTGTCATGCAAAACGAAATCTAGCAACAAAACTTTTTACTTTTCGAGGTTGGTCAGCTGTGGGAATTCCTTTTTTTTCTTTTTTGTAAGTTTTGAGACCTTGTCTTACGCTTCTGCCAAAAACACAGATTTGGAAAGTATTTGTTTTGAAGGCAAATTTCTTTTTAAAAAACTTTTTTCCTCAGATTTACATTAAAGAAAAAGACTAAAATATAAATCAGTAAATAAATATTTGTTCATCACTGACACTATTTGATTCCTGCAGCATTTTAAAGCAAACATAGATGAACACACTATAAAAACAGAATGGTTGATGTTTTTAAAAATGATGATTTCCACTGGTGACACAAGTAAGTATTTTAGTAAGTAGGTATAAGACTTAATTGAATTGTTTGTTGTCAGTGAACAAATGTTTTTTCTGTGTGTGTACTCTGATACAGTATTTGGGTCTATGACCGTTAGAAGTTGGTTTCTAATCCTTTATTCTTATTAAATATTAAACTATAAGAGACCTTTCTGACTGACTGGGGACTAAATGTGAAAAGCAGCATTGGTCATACAGTAATGGACTATTGGTATCAGCCACTAAAAAACTCATGCAAAAAGTCGTTGGCTGTCTTTACTGTTTTTTGAACAAACAGCATCTGTGCTCGTAAGAATGAGCAGCGCAATAAACGCACGCAAAACCTGCTGCTGCCTTTAAAGCCCGGCGTCCTCCACTACTGCTAACTCCTCCCACCTTCAGAGGTGCCCAACTTTTAAAAACTAAGGCTCGCGATTTCATTTACTTGTCCGACATAATGATCACGGAGCTGGGAGGAGCTCTCTGGTGCAGCGGTGGTAATGGGAAGAGGCCTCTCAGCACTCTGCGGCTCATGAGAGGCTACGGGAAGCAGTAATGCACACACAACCTTAATGTATGGCTGCGCAGCTACGGCTCAACTGTCAGTTGATAGATGAGAAGGCTTTAAAAGTAACCCCTAATGCAGTGTGTGTGTGTTTGTGCATGTACACACAGGCCATAGAAATAAATGGAGATGTTTGCTCCATTGACTGACAGTCACATGATCACGCCGCTGGATGGGATCACAAGCATAGACGGATTTTAAGAAAAAGAACTGAGAAATTAGTTGACTTATGATCAAAAAGATTGTTTATGGGGCAGGATTGTTCGAGGTGAAGGCCTGAGAGAAGATGAAAAACAAAAGACGGCGCTCTCGCTAAGGAGCCGGCCCAACGGAGCCGAGGAAGGACGCACGATGGGTTCAGATTTACAACAAAGCGTGGGCCAGTGTTTTGTTTCGGGCAGCCAGTCGTGAAGAATGTATCAGGAATTACAAGTGGGGAAGTTAGTTATACTACCCCTCTCTCAGCACTAATAAAAAAAAACAGCCTTCCTGAAGTGGGCTTTAGAAAAGTGTAATATACTGTATGATGTGTATTTTTCCAAGCCTGAAGCCATTCGATAAACTATTCTGAGCAGATCCACATCAGCAGAGACCGATTCTATGAAGCTCCTGCTTTTCAAAAAAAATCTTTCTCCATCTCAGTATATCCTTCTCTTCTCCTTCCAGTTTACTGAGACCGTACAGCAGCATTTAGACGGTTCTGGTATTATTTCTGTAGCACCATAGATCTCCTCATTCAATACAGCCAAACCCTTTTCCTCACTTTTACCCGGTTCCTCCCCTTTTCCATCCATCCATCCTCTGGTGTCTGTCATTCTGCTCTGCACTCCTCCCCCTCGCCTCTTCCTCCGTGGCTAAAATATATTAGAGAGTATAAATGGTGCTGATGGCAGCGACAGACACAGACGCAGATCCCCTCAAAGGGCTCCATTGACCGGTGTTTACTTAAGGCCGGTGACCGCGGCTAAATCTACCTCAATTTGCCCCTCTCTGCTTCTAGGACTGTGTGTGCGCTAGTCTGAGTGTCACACAGACGCCTTCCTGCTTCCAGATCACAGCCAGAGTGCAAAGGTGTGTGTGTGAGTGTGTGTGAGCTTGCATGCACTTTTGTAGTTCAACTTTGTGAGCCTGTGCTGTGTGTATGTGTGTGTGTGTGTGTGTGTGTGTTTGTGTGTGAGAGAGATTGCTGACATCAGGCTCTGGGTGTTGCAGCAGGTACATGGTGTGCGTGTAGAAACAGCAACTATAAAGCCGACTACATCCAGCAGCAGAGGCAGAATTTACGACTACAGGAACTTATGACAAAAAAAAAGATTTGTGTGTATTGGTTAAGACAGAAAAAGAGGACAACGGAAAATGTCCGTCTTTCCTGAAGGTTAACGAGACGCATCCATCATTAACCTTTACATCTTCTGCTCAAAAACTCGACAGAACCTGTTTATAATACGGTAGCATGTATGTGCTAAATGGTAAGGGGCCCAGGATGGAGCCATGTGGGACACCACAGGTCAACAGGTCCACCAGGACAGAGGAATAAACTATGTCTATTATAAAATACTATTGAATGAGTAAGATATCTTTGGACATATTATTTATGTCCCACTTATTAAACAGAATTGCGTATCTGGATACGAACAAAATAATAAGGGTCAAATAGTTTTCTAAAAAATGTGTTTCACCAGAAGGTTGAGCTATTCGGATTAAAATTGACTACTTTCCAGAGCCCTTAATAAAGCACAGGATCCAGATATTAAGTCATGGCTTCGACTTTCTTAATGAAATGGACCAAGATCAAACACTGTACGATGTGTAACGATGTTCTGAAACTGAACGCCGGCTGCGGTGAGACACCGGGACGTCTCTGAAGAAAAACTCTACTCCAAACGTAAAACTTCATTTCCCTTCACGTCTTCAAGTCTGAGACCAGGACCTATTGGCCGGATAAATATAGGATCGTATCAGATGCACCCATGTGGAGACAAAACCCTTGAACCGGACATTTATCTCGAGCACCTGACTAAGGTGTCCCCCGTGCAACACGTAACACAGAACAAAGGTTCCTACACCCGTAGTTCACCTATGACTATTTTTTTTCCCCTACAAACTTCATTCAATGATCACAAAGTACAAAAACTCGCCGTGACTTATCTCATTCCAGGCAACATTATATTTTTCTTCCTTCAAATGTCACGTCAAAATACAGAATTTTATCACGACATAATATTATATATGTATTTTATGTATATATTTTTTGCTGAGTTTCTTTGGCAATGGCATTAACTGGTTGAAGACAAAGTTGTGAGCGGCACCAAACATCAGACTCACACAGAAAGACAGAGAGGAACAGAAAGCCAAATCAAAATTCAGCAAATGACGTGATGCACTGATCATCTGAGAAATAGACCAAAATAGGACCTTTATGGGGTCCTCTCATCTCAGCCCACACACACACACGCAACTTGCACACACAGGTACACATATCCTCTTTGAGGAATCAATAATTCAGTTAAAGAGAGGCACATGCTGCGCCCCGCTGCACCAATCAATACGAAGCCAAATGTTATTGTTTCATCTCGTTCTCTGACTTCTCACATTTTAATCTGGGCGGACTGGCACATGCTGAACAGCAGCAGAGAACCACTTTAAACATATTAAAATGTAATACACACCCACAGCAGGAGGATTAAGCCCCGCCCCCGCTGAAATTCACCATTGGTCTAATATTACTCTGATGAGCCGCTACGACATTTTTAGCTCGTTTTTTTTTTTTTTTACAATGAAGTTGTTAGAGGTAACCGATCTCACATGTTCTATAAATTTTCTATGCGTTGCATCTCCACTGTGCGTCATAAAATGGAGGCGAGCGAAGGGCGACGCTTAGTTATAAGTTACACCCCACCCCCCACCGTCCAATCCCCGCCAGATATGTATGCCCCCTCCCTCCACCCACATCTCTGGGGACGATGAGGCAATACTTTGAGAATGCAGCAATGGAGATGGATGCAGAAACCTGTGTGATTTGACACTCGCGCCTTAATGTGAGGGGAGGGTAGAGGTGGGCTGGGGCCTGCGGGGGGAAATGTGCGTTTATTTCTGTGTACACACTGCCATGTCATTATAAAGACTTGATCAGCTGAACGTGGGGGCTGAGACCGTTCCCCCCTCTTTGCGATGGAGCTATCAATGAGATAGATGACCTCCTGCTGACCCCGTTCGTGGCTCTTTCATAACAGCCTACGGGACCACCAGCTTCACTAACTAACCATGAGAATTTTGAAACGTCTTTATAAATGTACGCGTTCTCAGTTTCCACGGACCGGTGTAGGTATCGTTTGCACGACGCAGAACCCTGGTGGCTCACCCGAGGATGTATCATTCGCTGACAGTGGCAAGATCGGATCTGGTCTGACCTTGAGGGCGGGGGGGGGGGGACTGCAACATAGGCAAAGTAGGGAAGGGGGCCATGCTGGAACAGAGGCAGAAAATAGAGAATGGGAAGGGAAGATGGGAAAGAAAAAGTGGAGGGAGGGGAGAATGGAGGGGCATGCCCTGATTGAGAGGCCCCTGAGATGAGCAACTCTGAGATATGAGAAGGGGGAGGGAGGGAGGGAGGAAGAGGAGGATGATGGAGCGAGCAGAGGAGGGGGGCGAGAGGGAAGCCATATGGCAGCAGCACAAATGTATTAAACTATAAATCAGGGGGAGAGCTAGTGGTCTGCCAGGTGGGGCTGCAGGCAGGTCCTCTCTGCTGGAGGAAGAGTTCTTCACAATCAGCTCCACATGGAAGAGGATGAAAACATTGCCGCTATTTCTGCTTTACTCTACGTTATACTTTCCAAAGAGTGCAAAGTCTTTTTGCAGTCGCCCAGAGTGGACACAGCAAACACCGGTTCTGGAGATATTAGAACATTAGGGCTCACTTTGTAACTTTCCCCATTAGCATAAAGTCCTACCGCACGTCTCCAGCTGCGTGCGGTTCAGCCACTGCCGTGCGTCACACAGTAACGGGCAGAAATGGGTGCTAAATGTTTATTTATCGCTATCAAACAAACAGAGCAATCTCCACAAGGCTCCCATTCTGATCCCTTGATGATGTCTGGGTAGTGTGCCCAGCGAGGGGCCTGGCAGCCATCGGGGCAGGGACTGGGCTTCCATCCCAGAGGCGCTGATGCATACTACAGCTCCAACAAACACGATCAGCCTCCTCGTGCCTCAGCCACCACCTCCTCTCAGCCATCCTGGCAATCACTGTGGAAAGGGCTCCACGGCCCCTCTGCCCCCTCATTATGAAGGACGGCAATCCAGTTATGCTACCGGCTGAATTAGAGGCTTCATTATTTAATGCTTTAATTTGTATCCCCGGAAAAGTGTCAAAGAATCATTTAACCAATGTCCTACATTTAGCTCGCATTAGCAAATTGAATTTGGATTCTGATTCTGTAATTTGTGAAATGACAGCACAGAAAACCCATCTGCCAGTTCTCTTTTGATGAACAGAATGTGACTCTACTTTAGATGCCATTTGATGTATTACACTTCATGCCACCGCAGTGCATCCTATCAGAAGCTCATCAGCCTGCAAGTGAAGGATTGATGGATTTTACTGGACAGCTCCCAGTAACGGTCTAGTAGGCTGGACCAACAGTAGCCCAAAGACTTCAGCCTTGATCCCCGATTGTCACTCAGACACACATGTACACACAATCAGACGCATGCACACACACACACACACACACGCACCGACACAGAAATCCAAACTCCACCGAGGTACCTGTCATCTGAAACCATCACAGCCAAGGCCAGCTATCCATCAAATCCCATCGCCACTCAGGGTCAAAAGGGGGATGAAAGGCGGCGGTGGTGAAAGAGGGGGGAGGTGGGGGGGGAAAAGGTGGTAAGGGTGAGGGAGGGATGCAGGATGAGAGGAGTAGTTTATGAGTGGGGCTTGAGGAGAGGCATACCTTGGTGTGGAGATAGTGGGGGTAATAGTAGGTGTACTGAGGGTACATTGGCTGCTGCTCCAATCGCTTGCCCATGTAGCTGGAATCCTTAGCACCAAGGCAGGGAATGGTGACACGGGGGCGGGAGCTGCCAAACAGAGAGCAATGGGAAGTAGGCAGCTGAAGAGCTGTGTGATTCCTGTCTCTGCTGTCAGCACCACGGTGTCGCTGGCTGCTCCTCCGGGGGGGGGGAGGAGAGGGGTAAAGGCAGATTCTGTGTGCCAAACTCTTGTCGGGGAAGCTCCTGACAGCCTCCACGGTCCGGAGCCTCGGTAAAGGGGTGGATGCTCACTCGGTTCCCGGTTGCCGGATCTTTGGAAATATTTCCTCAAGCGCCGGACCCGAGAACGGCGTGTCCGTGAGTGGTATCAGATGGTAGCGAGTGATGAGTGTGAGGTAGAGGAAGGAGAGGAGAGAGAAGGTGCGAGGTGGTGCAGGTGGCACTAGCTCTGGCAGGCAGTCCTGTGAATGCTGGAAAACGGGAGAGGAAGAGGAGGAGAGGAGGAGGAAAGGGATGGCAAGGAAAACAGGAGAGGTTCACTTCTCTATTTAAGCTTTTTTTACTCCAGTCTTTAGCCGGGGCTTTAATCTGGTCTCCGTCTCACAGACACTTTGGATCCGACTCTCTCCGACTGACCAAATCTCCCTCTCTCTCTCTCTCTTTACCTCTATAGCACTCACTCTCTCTCTCTCTCTCTCTCCTCTGTAGCCTGATCCAGCGGGGGCTGCGTGTTGTCCTGTTTGACAGAGGGTAGATATCTTCAGCACTGCTTGCCGACAAATGCACTTTGTGCATGAAGCAGAATCACAACACAGGAGTCGAGCGCAGAACCAGAAAGCAATCTCAGTCTGTAGCAGGCGAGCCAGAGAGAGGGCAGATAACACAGGCAAACGATTCCAGCTTCTCACACCAGTATATTAAAACATCCACTGCTTGTTTAGTCAATCCACCGGGTTCCAGCTAGAGGATGAGTGAAAAAAAAAAACAGTGAGTGCGTCCCAGGTGCCCAGTAGAGGAGGAAGGAGTCCCTCGTCTGTGATCCTATCTCTTCCTGCTCTTGTAAAATGTGTTCCTTATTTCGTCCTTGGCTCGCTCACTCCTGCCTCTGTCACACAGTTGCTCTCTCTCTCTCTCTCTCTCTCTCTCTCTCTCTCTCTTTCTCTCTCTCGCGTGCGCTTTCTGTATTACTCAGTCTCACCGGCTCTCTCTCCTTCTCCCCAGAAACTGACAGGGTGGTATTGGGCTCGTCCGAAGCTGCAGATGGAGCGGACTGCCTCCTCCTTCTCCAGCCCAGCCGGTAGGAGGGTCTTGAGGAGCTTTGTGCGAGAGAGCGGGACCCAGACACAGACCAGCAGGCTGCAGCGTTTCCACAACCTGGGAGAACGCTGGGAAGAGGAGGAGAGGAGAAGAGAGGGGCACGGCACCAACTTGAGTATCGATTCCCCCTACTGGCCGCATGTGGAGCTGCGGCCTGGAACAAACTCCCCAGACGCTTCAGAACCTGGATCCAACCTTAATAACCTCTAAATATACTGCAAACAAGTTTCTAAAAATTGTTGTAACTACTGCCTGTGAGCGTCCTCTACCTTTACTCTATTTAAAATAATTTAATAGATGATCAGTAACCATGTATTTTCAGCATAAATGGTAATAAAATCATGATTTTATTATAATTATAATAAAATCATGATTAGATCAGGGGTGTCAAACTCAATCACAGAGGGAGCAAATATTAAAAACTGGCCATGCTTTATCTGAGGCTTTGTGACAATTTACTCTTATTTTATTCACTCATTTTATAGAATTATGAACGAACCAAAGGAATAGATTAAAGATAATAAAAATAATTAAGCATAATTTCTAATTCTCCGTTTCTACCATCAGTGTTTGAACCATTTCCAATAAAAGGGTTTTATTCACAGGCATCAACAACAGCCAATAAACTATATTTTTCAGGTTACAAGTTTCATCTAAACTCAATCACTTTTTAATTAACAATATCAACAAAAAAGAGAACTTTAAATGAGCCTTGGCAAATGGCTGGGCTGATTTATTTTCTTCTGCCACATTAAAACAGCAAAAGCAGACTGTTGCTCCTGGTATCTGTTCCTGCCGTCGGGAGCGGCTGCACCTCAGAAAACAATCATGCATGAATGGCCTCCAGGTGTATTTCACATTAGATGTGAGAAACTTCTTGTTTTCATGTTTTTTAACGTAACAGCACGGACACATGTTGAGCGGACTCAGTTGTTATTTAAGACATAGGTCCTTTTTTACCAAACCGTGTGTTTGACTTACTAGTACGTTTATTATTTCCTGTTTTTAAATGTTTTTTTCATCTATATCCCCTCCCGGGCTTCAGGTGAGCCTCAAGTTTCTTAAGGTGACTGGATAAACGCTGATATCTGACAACAGAGGAGCGTGGAGGGAGGGAGTTCACGCTGGCTCTCTCGGTTGATGCACAGGCTATCGCAATGTATTCTGGGATTTGTATATGCTGTATACAAGCCGGCCAGAAATTACATATTGTCTACAATTCTTCTGCAGGCTAGATTTGGCCCGTGGTCCTTGAGTTTGACATATGCGGATTAGATTGTAATAATTTCCTTAGCCTTCAATAATCGCCAATGGTAGAGACGGAGAAGAGGCAGAATGAAAATGGATCATTTATTATGATTGTCACCAAATGCATCACGTGGATGTCTTACTCTGTGTTTTTGCTTTAAGGTATCTCTTTGTCTCTGATGTCAACAGTTCAGGAGCCTCAGTTTTAACCCAATTAGTAAATCAACTTAGTTTCATTTAAATGAGCTGACATGAGTCCTGCAGGAAACCGGAGCAAGAGATTATACTTTCAATTTATCCTACATGAAACAATTCAAACTAGTCTTATGACTTCGTCCCTATCAGCAAGGCTATATCTCCGAAAAGCCCCCAATCCACTGCGTTGTGTTACGTACAAAACAGATGTTAGTTTACATAGAAACAACATTTTAAAACTTTTTTGCGAACACTTTTTGGAGATAAAGCTCCCCCTAGTGTCCTAAATATAAAACAGACTTTTCCCAAAATCAATCCATTTCTTCCTTGCAATGTCTATGCTGTTTATGTCATCTCTTATACTTGGGAGGTTTACAAATGAGCCTGACATCATTCTCAAACAATAATATAGCGAATACAGTTCACTGTATATTACTTTTGTTGCATTCCTTTCAATTACAGTGTCAGCAGCGAGGTACTCAAATTACTACTTGATTAGTTTGCGGCGCAAACGCAAGGTGATGAATCCATTATGATTTGCAATACAAATTACATTCAAGCATACAAGGTTTTCGTGGACGGATCACATCGGTGCCAGCAGAAGGATCCAAGGGACCAAAACCAACCGCCATCTTTATCAGTGGGAAACAATGAGGCGGGTATTGATTGTAGATTACCAGATTAACATCCTCTGGAATAACTGGGCACATAAACTCTCAGCAGCTGGGGAAATGAAGAGAGTGGAGAATGACGGGCCAACGGAGAGAGTAATGGAAGGCGACAGAGGGAGAGGAAATAAGGTAGAGCAGATTGGGAGACGGAGCTTGAAGGAAGAGCAGAGGCTGAAAGGATTCAAAGGTTTTTATAAAACTGAGCGACCGAGAAAAGTCGTCCGTGTCTTTCATAGATCCTAGACTAGATTCTTAGAAGGGTTGTCATCAGTTTCCGTTTGCATGCAAAACTGCTGAGCTTGTAAGAGTAGGTCAGAGCCTTAGATGAATTTTAAGTTATTTTAGCCCCAGCATGTGACCACAAGTCGTGTTTTCTATGGCAAAACGTGCCTTTATATCCAGGACAAATGTGGAAAACAAAATGCAAATGAGTGGTTTATAATAATAAATAACAAAGTATGTGTTCTGCTGCTCTTAAATATGCTGTTTTTTTATATTCTGGTTTTATTTTAAGTAGAGTAACAGCAATGGCGCAGACTCAAATGGTCATAACGAATCTGATACTGCAGTGATTTTAAAATTTCAAACCAAAATTTAAATATTAATCATATGAATGTTGCCAAGGAGATTATGTTTTCCCTTCTTTGCATTTGTTCGCAACAATACTGACAAAAATAACGGACTGATGGGCGTGAAATTTTTCCCAGATGTAGGTTGGGTAAACCAAGGGTTGATTTTATTTTGGCGGCGTTACGAGTGTTGCAGCATTTTAAATAAAATGCAATTTAAAAAAGCCTGTTGGAGCGGTGATGCCACCTTGTGGTGTCAGTGGTAGTTTTATGTTGATGGAGCAATTTAAACCATCCAAGAAATATCACCCAAGTCAGCTGGGATAGGCTCCCGCCCCCATGGCCCTGATCATAAATGAATGAATGAAAAGTATTTTGCTTAAAAAAAAAAAATTCATCCTTTTGTAAGGATCATTTTTGTAAACTCTGATCGGCCGATTCAGTTTTTTTTTCTTTAAACTTTTAAACTCATAATGAGTAGTGTATTGTAAGTGCTCTTATTTTGAAGGATTACAGTGGAATTAAGGCTGGCTGGCATATGGCTGGATCTGAGCTCCTGCTAGCTTTAGCCGCTGTGCTAACATTTTCTTCTTAACTTGCCGTGATCCTTGGGGTGATTAAATTTGAAGTGTGTGATTAAGTTTGTTGTGCCTAACGTTTTCGGTTTGGTTCCTCCACAGATTATTTTGTTTTAACTGCTTTTACTAATTACGAGATGTTTGGGGTGCGTGTAACGTAGCATGTTGTGATGCTATTATGGATTATCTTATATTATATCTTGGTTATTTTTCATCTTATGGTGAAAAAGAAAAAGGAGGTCTAGCTTTTTTGGGATGGAGCTGGAAGTTCTGAGCAGAGACATGGAAGTGGAGAGCACAAGGAAAAAACGTTGTTGAGTCTTCAAGACATACTGAGAGAGTTTGTTGGATTTTTTGGCAGATGTGGAAATAACTCATAAATCAGTGGACCAAACGGAAAGGGAGTTTTGTAAATAAAGAGACCTAACTGTTTTTGATCACAATAATCTCTTTCTTCACTAGTGCTGTGGTTTCTTCAACGGAATGTGTTTGTTTGGGATTGCTGATGAAAAGATTCAAAAGAAAACTTCATTTTATACTTTTCCCAGATCCCTCTTTAGCAGAAAGAAACAATAATCGGCTGATATTTAAAGTTAGTTGCTCTCCTTTCTGTAATGATATGATGATATATGATATTTTTCGCTATTATTCCTGAATGCGACCTCTTTCTGAAGTTTATGCAAATGAGTGAAGATAGAATGGAAACACAGGAGAGTTAGAACTCAACGGTATTGGTCAGATGAAACATGAATATTCATGAGTCCGGTCATTAAGAATGTAGAGCAGAGAATTGAGACGTGACTCTTGACTCTGAGGAACTTGACCTGTTCCCCTACTGACGCACTGAGAGCAGCTGACCTGAGCTCTGACTTTAAGGTTAATATTATTATTATATTCTCAATATTCTAGCTTTTTTTTTGTGTGTGTGTTTCTTTTTCCTTTTGATAAGTATAATTATTGTGCCGCACTGTTGCTTGGTGCTGTTTTTGTTATGGGTGTGGTTTTTGCTATTGCTGTTTGTGTATCGGTTCTCCAGTTTATATTGTAAATAAACATAAAATTAAAGCTTGAAGAAATGAGACTGGGGAGGTGGAACCTACGCCGTCTGGAAACAATCCAGCTCTCCGTGTCGTTCTGTGTGAGCGGACCTTGAAATCTGGATGAGTGTATTTTGCTCTGGCTGTGATGAGATCACTAAAAAATGATGTCAGAGAGAAGCAGTACACCAATCAACCATAACATTAGAACCACCGGATCGGACGACCCGGGCTAGCTTCATCGCCCATTCACATCAATGAGTCTTGGACGCTCAGGACCCTGTCGCCATTTCACCAGTTGTCCTTCCAAAGACCACTTTGGTGTGTTCTGACTACACTGTAAAAAGGGAGCTGTTCGATTAACTAAATTTGCGCACCTCTAAGTATTATCTCTTTGTTATCTTTCATCATATGGTGAAAAAGAAAAAGGAGGTCTAGCCTTCGGGGGATGGAACTTCCAGTTCCATCCCCCAATCTCTTTAAAAATAACCAACTTTTTTTTGTCGTTTTACCTTCAAAAACCCTAAAATAAAAATCCTTAAAGAAATATTTTTTTCTCATTGGTGCACAGGTATAAAATTATTCGTGGTGATTTAAAAAGAAAAAAAGACTTCTACTGGTAAACCCAATTAAACTAAGTATTTTCAACTTAAGATTTAGACTCAGCTATACTTATTTTAACTGTGTATTACCACTGAACTAATCATTTTTTCTACAGTGCACTGTAGACAGTGATCGCCCAACCCGACCCGATCCATCCAGCCATGAAAATTTGGTCCTTTTCAAAATCACTAAAGTCCTCACGCTTGCCCCATTTGTCCTGGTTCCGACACAACAACTCTGAGGACATGAAGATCACTGCAAAATCATTGTTATTCACTTCACCTGTCTGTGGTTATAATGTTATGGCTGATGAGTGTATGCAGCCAAGCTCTTTCGTGTAGAGAAAAAGAGTGAGTGATTATCTCTCTCTCACTCTTTATGCTGCAGTGGGCGGGGTTCAATTTTAAGAGTTTTTCATATTTGTTCCATCAATAAATAATCAATGCAACCAAAAATGTTTGAAAGTCCAACACTTATAAAAGATCTAAAAACACGTCGGAGCAGGATCTTGTCACAGGAAAGAAAAAAAGCCAAAGCCATCAGCGGCTCCTCTGATCGCAGGTTTTCCTCAGATTCTTGTTTCTAAATTAAGAGCATCAGTGAGTCATCCCAAACACTTTAGCTATGTAAACTTCAGAATGTTTCCTCGGGTCAGAACCAGAGCCCGTTAGATTAGACAGAAGAACAATAAGCAAGACGTTTCATTAACATTAACATCCATGTAGAAATCAGCAGCAGCTGCCCTTTTATTTATCGACTCTCTGACAACACCGGTTGTTCTGCTAATACATAGGATCTCTATCGTAGAGGAAGGGAGATAAAGAGATGGTGAGAACAGCATAAAAAAACAACCTGGCCCTCGCCGTCGTCCTCGACAGCAAGCTTATACCCCCCAGAAGCCCCCAATCTCCAGCATTGTACAAACAAATTTAATTTGATTGATCTCAAATTAAATTTGCAGTTTATAAAAAAAACTAAAACTGGGTTTTTAATGGAAAAGCTCCCCCTAGGGAGTAAAATCTGAACTCTTATAGTAAAGTTCCAGTATGACATATACAAGATAGATCTCCTCGATTTTATTCCTATAAATCATATTTGGTCTAAATCGGAATTATAGCTAGGAAGTTATGTCCCAAATACATAACAAACATTTTTTTCATTAAAAAAGCGCCCCCTAGTGAGTAAGACAGGAACTCATTCATTCATTCATTCTCAAAAATTCCTCCATTTTCATGTTTTTGGTTCATGAAGAGGGGGGGATTCAAACTCGGTACCATGATGCAGCAGTGCTGCCGGTAGGAACTATTGGAGTAAAACATGATATATACAAGATAGATCTCCTTGAGACGATCAAACAAACCCATCTGGACTAACAGCTGGGAAGTTATGTCCGATAACAGTGTTTTTTTGAAAAAGAAAAAAAAAAGAAATGAAAAGCTCCCCCTAATGACAATGTGAACTATTAAAGTAAAATATATAAGAAACCATTCTTATGCACCAAATTTGATCTAAATCGGACCGATGGTTGAGAAATGATGGCTGAAAACTTTCTGAGCTAAACCCCCCCAAGTGTCAGAAATATACAAGCGATTTCTCAAAATCAATCCCGTTCTTCCTCGCACTAACGTCCAACGGGGCGCGTTAACGCAACCAGTCTGCTGCCGACCCAGAAATGAGAATTCCAAAACATCCATGATTTTTCTGGGATATGATGGATGTAGTTTTTTTTTTTAAAACACAGAACTCCCACAATGATTAAGAATTCCAAGAAAGTCCACAACCTCTCTCCATGATCCCATGACCACTTCCTGACTACTGGCCTTCCTCAAGCTGTGGCAGAAACCAAGGGCCTTTGTTCGGTGTAGCTCGCTGCACAGCGCTGTCATGGGTGTTTCCTAGAAATCATCAGATGCTTGGAATTCGTGGGAAGGCTGGGGCGGCACCAGTGGAGGGGTGATTGGGGGAAAAGGCGAAGAGGAGGAGGAAGAGGAGAAGGAGGGGGGGAGGGATGTGGAGGGCTGGGAGAAGGGAGGCATGCAGAGAGAGGAGGGAAAGTTGAGTTAGGTTAACAGCGGTGTCAGATAGTCCTGGAAAAACCCTGCTTTTTTTTGGGAGTACTTGTATTGGGGCATACCCAAACACAAGAAGATCGTCTTACGTGTTTCGTGCAGACGCGGTGACGTAGCGCCGATGACCAGCCTCCCCGCAGGAGTTTGTTATGATCAAGTGAAAGATGAACCCTCCTACCCTCCTACTTTGACATGGTTGATGTGCCGGTTGTGGTTGCAACACTGAAACCCAAAATGTATCCGGCGTACATATAATGGATTATAGCGCCGCTCCTCTCAGAAAAATGTTTACGATTCCTCCAATCAGGGACAAACTGATAAACAGATGTTGTTTAATTCACCGGAATCACCCAGTTCTCAGATCAGATGATGAAATCCGTGTGGAACCCTTGTGTTGCTATTAAAAATGAATTTTTTATCATCAACTAAAGCAAATCTAATTTGCTAAATTTGAAGGAATGCTACAGCAAATAAGGGCCAAATTTAATTTTAGTGACAAAAAAGGGAAGGAAATAAATTTCCAGCTGTAACCAGAAGGAAACCTTTGAAAAAAAAACATCTCAGTTTCTCCACCGACGAATCCAAATGATGACGCTGATCATCGACAAAATCTACAAAATCCATGCAGAGGTCAACCCTGCCTCTCTAAAACATGTTGTTTATTTAGAGTAATCCTAAAACCCACAATGTCAAAAACATAAAACTATAGGTAAATATCTCAACATATGATGTTGATAGAAAACCAAAGATTTTGACAGTATAATTAAATGGGGAAAAAAAGACAGTTATTCCCACTAGTGGAAAAACTATGAATTTGAGCAGAATAGCTTGCTAAGCTGAGTTGAAACAAACCTAATTATGTAAAAGTAAGCAAACTAAAGAAAGCAAAGGGCTCTTACTAATCAGCTTTCATTCACTCGTTGAACTCTGACCTGCTGCTTTTGAAACAGAGATAGACTATTTCTGTTGAGAACTACGTCATCTAACGTCAAATGGAGATCTATCCAAAGTTCGGTCTGGAGGACTATCTCCTTGGACACTCAGGACATAGTTACTGCTCATACCATGTTATTATCCTCACCTTCCACACATGTTCAGTCTCAAGTACCTGCTTCATGATCTGGGGCATCACTGATATCAGCGCCGTCCATTCAGGTAACCTCATCCATCCAATCACTGAAGACACGCCTGCATGTTCAGCCAAGTCATCAGCTGCTGTCTTTAAATATGACTCCACTACTCCGCCTAGTCCTCGCAGACCCATCAGCAACATCCTTCATCAGCTCAGCAGCGTCATCAGCCACCACCACCAGTATCCAGACTCCAGAGAGGGGATATTCCATGCTGTTGCTACTCAGGCAAGAATCCCTTCAATCACAATCTCGCTGAAGATTTTAAAGCCAAAGACTTTCTGACAGACTATTTATAACACCTCATCTGGTGATAAATCGTTCATCATTTCTGCATTCTCTGTCTTCTCTGATTGAAATTTGCCACGAGAGTGACTTTCAGTTTGTTTTCATGTCTATTGCAATGAAATCCCAAAATGTAACAATAGATAATTTGAAAAACAACTAAACAACTAAATTACATTTCAGCAGATATAAAAAAAAGAAAAGAAAAAGAAGTGTCTTGAATTCAAATCAGTCAGACAGAAAAGATAAACGAATAAATAAAGGCAAACAGGAAGAGAGCACATTAAATGATGCACTTGTAACATGTGTGTGAACTGTGTGATGAGATTCTTTGTTTGAACATTATCTCTAACACGTGACATTTCTTAAGCGATTCTTCTCCATGCATTAATGGATGAGAGCCTGAGGCATCCACACATTTACCTTCAGAGCACCACGCCGTCATTATTACAGAGAGTTTCTTCATAAATGATGGCCTCATCACCTGCCTTTGGCTGTTTATCCGATACGTCACAGTTATGTGAAAAGGGCAGACCGACTCTGGACCACCGGCCCTGCAGTGAGATATTTGATAAACACCAGGCAGATTTCCAGCCGGTCATTAACCTCTATCACAACACAGAGGAGAGCCATGCCGGCCTAATGGGGAGGAAATATGAGAGCAGACATGCATGAGTAAAAATGACTCACAGCCCCATTACTACACCCAGCAAAAGACAACAGACCTAAAAGTGTAAACCGTGCACACTTAGTCCGGTTCAATTCCACATGTGAAGTGTATATACAAGTCATGCTGAGCGACTCATTTCCTCATTAGGGAGGTTCTGAGAAAAGAGGAGGGATTTTACAAATGATTTTGTGCTGGGAAAAGAGGCCCGCATTTCAGGTGGATTTTACATGTGTGTGTAGGTGGATTGTGCCCGTGTGTTAGACCCTGTCTAGACTTGGTTTTAAAATGCATTTTGGCCAATGGGATCACAAGTGGACAGCGAGACACATGGCTAAATGCAAGTGTAAACGACCACCGAGGTGCATTGTCATTCCATCACTCAAACCATGATGGACACAGGTGTAAACGGCGATGTGTCCTGCTGTCTGCTCGTGATCCGATCACTCAAAATGCATTTTATAACCAAGTTTAAACGGGGTCTAAGTGTTCGTTCACGGCTAATGGAGATCTATCCAAAGACCAATCAGGAGGACTATCTCCCTGCACACTCAGGTCACTGTTACTGCTCAAAACACTTTAATATCTTCACCTTCCACACATGCTCTGTCTCCATCACCCACCTTCACGGTCTGGAGCATCAACTGATATCAGCTGAACTCATTCAGGTAGCTCCATCCATCCGATCGCTGCACGCTTATTTTATCACCATCAGCCGCTGCTTTTAAATATGATACTCTCTCCGTTCATCAAGCTCTTCCATGCTGCTGGTTCGCACACCTTCCAACCAATCCTCACAGTTCTATCTCAGCAGAGTCATCAGCCGCCACCGTATCCAGATTCCAACTTAGGAGGATCAAGGTTGTTCTGGCACCAAAGGTGAAAGCATGAGTGCAGCTCTCAGGTTAGAGTTCTCGCTAATCCAGTGTGTCTGTGGTGAGCCGACTAGACTGCAGCCTCCAAAAACAGTAGGCACATTAATGTGGATAGAGAGGAGACGATGCCAGGGACATCAACATAATAAGGGATTAAATGCTGCAGGGGCAGACAGACTTTCAGTCGAAACAATAGATATTTCCCGCGTGGCCGTTCTAAACCAAAATATTTCAAAATAACATTGTTGAGAATATGGCGGCAAACAAATACAACAATTACTCAGAATTGCCACACTAGAGAAACACAAGGAGGCCTATTAAAGCTTCATCGCAGCTCATTATGTCATTCACTGAGTTCATGCATCAAACTGATTTTTGGCTAAAGTCGTGGTCAGTGCAAAATCGGATTGTGTATTTTTGATAGTTGATACATAAACAGTGATGAAGATTTTGTGTGTGTGTGTGTGTGTTTGTGTGTGCGTGTAAGCTGAATTAATAGGACGGTGTGTCAGAGGCACACAGGGAGAAGGATGGCGTGGTGAGGTAATAGAGGAAGGTGCTAAAGGTTCTCCACACAGTAGATAGAGATTGGAGATTAAGAAAAGGAACAGATCCAAATGACGCCTGGCGCTGCCTGGAATGGAGCGAGAGGGAGGGGAGGACAGCAGCCATGCTTTAAAGCACTGCTAAGTCATCCTGGAATAAAGTGAAATGACCACATGTCACACGGCTATGAGAAGTGAGAAGGAGAGATCAGGCCGAGTTAGAAGCAGAGCCGACAGTAAGGAGAGAGAGAAAACAGAGTGTGTCATTCTAAGAAGAATATATCAGAGGGGTAAATGGAGCAGAACTCCATTCCAGCTCCTCTCTTTCCCCTGGTGCCCCCCCCTCTCTCTGCATGAAGGCCAGGAGACAAAGAAAACAGAGGGAGAAAAAAATGAAGAGATGAGCTTCGGGACAAAATAACATTAAATTATTAGACATTTTGCTCCTGCGATTGTTTTAACGTTACAGAAACCACACGGGGGCATGGGACAGCAAGTGTTGAGAATGTTCCCCAGTCATTCTTGCACACTGACCATTTCTGTGGTTTTTGGCTTCAACAGTAAAAAAAAAACAAAAAAAAAAATAAATAAAAAAGGCTCTGCTCTACCGAAGTTTACAGCCTTTTTTAAAAAAATAATAAGTTTGTTGTTGGATAGGCGGCCCCCCTGAGAGAAAAGGCCACCTCACTCTTTCCCCCAGCACCAAACAGCAGACTGAGAATTTGAGCGATGGGTTGATGAACATACTGGAGTGTTTACCAGAGATGGATCCAGATGTTTCCTCAGGAGTTGGCTGAGAACATTAAAACAGATTGGAGGGCTACTGTAGGTTCGGCACATATGCTGTTGGAGGTTTAATGAAGTCACTGTAATGTCACTCAGAGGTTTCCCCAGGAATGGGGTCAGTAGTATAAAACAGTAAGTACATACTATCCTGATGAGAGCCCGGTCGTTACAGAGGAGGTTATTTAGAGGTCTTTCTCTCTCCTCTCATGGTCCCACGTCCAAAAGAATTAAATGTCTTTATTCAAAATCACTTAGAGGTTTCAGAGTAAGACATAAAGGAGATTATATGTTCATGTTTCTCCTGAGATGAATTTGAGAAGAAGGAGGAAGAAAAACCTTAAAATCGTGACTCCAGTTTATATCCTGGAGAAATTAGATCTCTTCTTTCCTGTAAGGTGATGATCAGGAATTCGATTAAAGGTTCACTGTGGTATGGGAAAGAATTGAAAATTTAGAGCTACATGTTGTTTTTAAATGTTTTTGTATCTCCATGGAGTGGGTCCTGATTTCCATATGAAGGTCACCATGTTGGTACAGACAGAGAGGGATTTTGCATTTTTTCTTTTTACTCTGTTTTGACGAATTTAGGCTCATACTCATTATTTAGAGTTCATAAAAAAAAGCAACAGAGTGCTTTTCCCGACAGCCTCCTTCCACGCAGGATAAGAGGTTGGCAGTGGAGATGAGCTGAATCCTCAGACAAAAATGCTCCGTGTATCTGGAAGGTTCAACTTGACTCGGTCGCTGCTGCTACACAGGCCTCAGAGTTGAATCATCCAGGCTTCTCAGCTGAAAGGATTCGGTGCAGCACCTGCCAACGACCAAATTTGAACCACTTGACTTTTAATCCAGAAACCAAACGACAAATTTGGGCAGGCAAAGGTCAAAACTAAGATCCGTCCAATAAGGCAAATAAATCCAAATAATAAACTGGAAGCAAGGAAAAATCCAAAGGGAGCAAGTAAAGTTGAAAACAGGAGTAAACGAAAAAAAGGGAGAAAAAAGGAGACACAGACTAAATATAGTGAGGTAGGAGACAATGAGACACAGCTGGAGGGAGACACGAGTGAGCATGATGGACAATCTACCCAAATGGAGAATAGAAAAAACACAGGAGCGAGGGAGAGAGAGATAAATGGAAAGTTTTCAAGAAAAAAAAGGTATTTAAAAAAAAAGAAGAGAGAAAGTGTTTTGTTTGCTTGAAGTGGCTGGTGCTCAGTAGGTGGAGTGGACTTCCCCCAACTCAATGGTTGGCGAGTCAATCCCTGTTCCTGCAGGCCACATGTCGTAGGGTCCTTGAGCAAGACCCTGAACCCCCCTATTTTCTCCCCAGCCGAGAAATCCTTTCAAAGGCTGTATTGTACGTCTGTTGTCATTTAAGTACTTAATGCAACACATTAGATCAAATGGGATATCAAAACGCTGAATCATTTCAGTTTGCTTTTATTTATACAAAACAAAAGGTGTCCAGCAACATGAAGCTCTTTATTATATAAAAGTCAGGGATATTATAGAGTCTTCATCGGCGATCCTAGTGTTAGCGTGATAACTCACAAACAATTTTGATGGATTTTTAAATCTTATACCCACATAGACCTGAGTGCGAGGAACAACTTGATTGTTTGGTGAAGGTCAGGTTTATATTTCCGAGACTAGGGGGCCAGCCATTGATCCGACTTAAGGTTAGTTTGGATTTGGTCCAAACTTTTATGAATCGACTTGAGATCTTCTATAGATCTTGTTCTACTTTAATACTTGATATTTTACTCACTAGGCGCCGCTATTACCAAAAACACCGTTTTTTTGGACATAACTTCGTAATGCTTGGTCCGTTTTGCCCAAATTTGGTGCATATGAAACGACTCAAACAGATGATTTACCCTAGTAGTTCATACTTTACTCACTAGGTGGAGCTTATTCTTATGAAATACAGTGTTTAGGAACGGCTAGAGCTCAACTGGAACGCGATCATTTCCAAACTTTATGCCACATAGACCTTAGTGTGAGGAAGAACTGGATTCATTTTGGGGAAGGTGGGTTGTATATTTCTGACACTTTATCTCTAATTTTTGCGCCATATTTTCTCAACCATTGTTCTGATTTAGTCTAAACTTGGTTAATGCAAATAAACCACAGGATATCTGTCTTGTAAACATTGTTTTTTGTTTTTTTTAACTAAAAATGCTGTGCACATAACTTCACATTTAATTTGAGAAGTTCAATAAGGCGGATATCCAGCACAACACAGGGGACGGGGGGATTTTTGGGTACATACCCTAGATGAGGGGACGACATCGTAGGCTTAGTTTTGATTTTGAGATTAGTTTGAGTCACACAAACCCCTCTTATGCAGAAAACTCATATTCCTCTAATTGTCATGAACAGACGTAAACATGGGATTTTGTATATTCATTTAAATAAAAGTTATATTAATAATGCATTTGCTATATGCACTTTTAAAACTTTTAATCTGTCTGACAATAAAATCGGAATTGGCCAAAATCAGCAAAGATATTGAAATCCGTCAACTCTACTAGAAAAACTCTAAATTCCCTTTTTGCCTTTAGATTTAATGACAAACAGCAGATTATGAAAACTATGAGCAGTGTGGGTTTTATCTCAATCTAAATCTGTCATGCTTTACGTTGTAGTGAAACTCAAAATGAGCCGCCTATCTCTGACATGCAGCACATTCTTTGGAACGCTATCGCTGGAATCGTAGGATGTGGAATTGCCAGATGGCACAGAGGTACTAGAAAGTATAGAGCGGATGATTAAGAACATTCACATTATGGAGCAACTCCACTGGGTAACATTTAGATATGAGTGTCGAAGACTTTCTGGGTGATGCACTTTGAGATTACCTCCTCGGTGGCGCCTCTATAATTATTGGCACTGAAGTCTTCAAAGTGCACCAGCTAAATCGAGCGGAGCCGAGTCCAACAAACCTTCCATTTTTCATAGCCAAGGCTGACTGCAGCGAGAGGACTAGCAGAGGGAGAGAGTCATACGCTGGGTTTTATTCCACACCACAGACTGTTGTGTGGATGAAGGGAGGAGATGTGACGCAATTAGAAGATAGACATTATTGACATTTAATAACAGAAAACAGGTGAGGGAGCAGCTGACG
Organism: Lophius piscatorius; assembly: GCA_009660295.1. Classification (NCBI taxonomy): domain Eukaryota; kingdom Metazoa; phylum Chordata; class Actinopteri; order Lophiiformes; family Lophiidae; genus Lophius; species Lophius piscatorius. Next base: position 22,584 of record VRLP01002397.1, on the reverse strand, counting down.
GACTTTTGTACTTTCATTACTGTGGCAGGACAAAGACTTGGTGGTCCTTGTCCTATAAAACTGCACTTTTATAACAGTAACAAAATGTGCAATAACATATGTGCCTTAGCTTTATGTGTCTCTTTATCTTTACTCGGTGTACCAGGGGAATGGGGAAATGAACCATCAAGCCCTTTTATTCTCCAACAAGACTTTTCTAGCAACGGGGAACTTTTCAAAAACCATATAAAAATATATAGATAAAAATCAAATACTGATAGATGAAGTGAAAAACATACAGTAGATTATCCCGTCACAATAGCTCCTGTCATTCGGTGGGCAATATTAGCATACGAGGGAACATTTTGTCCTCAAAGATGGTGTGTTTTTTTTTTTTTATGATATGTCGTTATAATTTTTTATAATACAAACTTCCAAAGAATTAAGAAGAAAGTCAAAAAATAATGAACCCTGCAAACACTTCAAAGATAAACCATCAGGAGCTTGTTATCGGCCGAAGTGCGAGACTAATTAAAAGCGCCGGAAAACTTTGAAGATGCCGATCATAAGCATAAATCCCAAAACAACATAAGTGGATCAGAACCACCAACTTCACTTCTCATGCTAGAATAAATGAAGTAATTGAAGATGAAGAAACTGTGAATGTCTCTGACCATAAGTGGATCTGGGTTTTCAGAATGAATCTGCTTTTAACGTTGTGTTGGATGATATTTATGTCTACGAAACACTTCATCACTGGCTAACTTAATGTTTGCTAATGCTAACGTCAGAGCGGTTCACTCTGACGATGTTAGGTCAGTCAAAGTTAACCACAGTTTTACCATCTGTTTCTTCATTAAAAGCATCACAACAACAGCAAAAGCTTCTCTGATCATATGATAGGTTCCCATCTTCTGATAAAAAACCTTAGACATCGGTTGTTTTTGAGCTCGTCACACATCTGTTCCGATGGCGTGTCGGCCCAATACCCTGTCCTCTAGCACAAATAGCAGAAAGACTTGATGCTGGTTCCGTTGGACTGGTGTCGTGCTACTTCGACACAGGTCCAGTAGTGTCAGTGTAGTCTCATCCACATCCACGTCCGGTTTGCTGTGTGTTTCGATGATCTTCTTTTTTCATTATTTTGGCTGTTTTGGGATATTTCACCACTGATTTCCGATTATTTGTTGAGAGTGCTTGGCGTAAGTTACAAGAGTTCAGGGTAGCATTTTTTTTCTTTACATAAACGAACTAGCGACACTGGGCTTCATGGGTCCCAGGAAGAATCAGCCAGCCGAAGAAGTCAATGACATTTAAAAGGTGCTCAACTTCCTAATGGAGGAAGTTCTGCTGTCAGGCAGCAGCAGAAAAGTATCATGGCCCTGGTCCAGAAACGAAGGCTCTCTGCATCCAGAATGCTGAGTAAGATAAGCAACTCGCCTACCGGGAGAGTGGAGTGGCAGACCATGAGCAGAACACACGGATGAATGATGTGATTGTCACTGGACTCCACGGAGCAACAGGTTGGCGGCTGTGTATTGGGCTTCAGGCAATGTTCCGCTGGGAAACCTCAGGGTTCTGCATGTGGATGTTAATTTGACCCACACCGCCTACCTAAAGTTTGATTTACATCATGGAAACAGTATTCCATCATGGCAGTGGCCTCTTTCAGCGGGATAATGAACCCTGCCAGGAAAACGTGGCTCAGGAATAGTTATCATGAGATATAATTGGGTCCGGTCCATGAGGGCCCACCACGCTACGTTAGGGACTTATTAGACAGGTGGCTATAGTATGAATTATTCTCCAATGGGACAATATTGGCTCAGGACGCCCACTAATCTGAAGGTTGGTGGTTTGATCCCCGCCTGCTCCGGTCATGTTGAGGTGTCCTTGAACAATCATTGAACCCCAGGTTTCCCTCAATGGCTGCTCAGTTGGTTTGTGAATGATGGTGATGAATGGTTACCGCTCCTGATGAGCATGTGGCGACTTGCGTGGCAGCCTCTGTCATCACTGTATGAATGTTAATATGAATGGGTGAATGCTTACTGGTGTTGTAAAGTGCTTAGAGTGGTAGAGCAGACTAGAAAAGCGATATATAAGTACAGTCTTCTTACCATTTATGTGGCTTTATGCAAACTGCTGAACACATGTCATTACGAGATGGACGGGCGACGACAGTAAGAGAGATTGTCCGTTTTCCATCACAATCACAATCAGTTGGTATACAAGTGATGTTGAAGCGAAGATTAAGTATTTGATGTCCTCAAGAGCAAAATGTCATGCATGCATAAGCTACTGGGGCACTCATGTTGGTTAGAAAACCATGAGTCGTCTCAGGAATATGGCCTGTTTTATTGTTTGTGACGCAAATGACTCGTGCAGAAATGTATCAGTGTGTCGGAGGAAAGACGCGTTACACGAACCCTCAAGACAACCAAAATAAGATCAGAGCAAAGCCATTGACGAATGAGGCTTGTAATATCAGCCCCAACCTCTGTGTGTGTTCCTGTGTGCTGGCAGTCATGGCCCATACACCTTCAACGGAATTTTAGAGGCCTCATTATCTCTTTTTTCCTTGTGCAGTGTAGGTCGAGCCATCCCTCATGCTCATATTGCATGATTGCGCTGAAGGACCAGCATAATCAGCCGTAATGCTTTACAGATGTTAGTGGTGTTTTTAAAGCCAATGCTACAGCCCTAGGCAGCCCGATATGAAAACCTGTCTGTGAATGGATTCCAAACTGATCGTGTGTGTACGAGTGTGAGCGTATGTGTGTGTGTGTGTGTGAGTCGCTAAAAATCAGAGTGACGAGTGAAACATTATGAATTAAGGTCACATATCCAACTCAGAGAGCGTGATTTATGTTCCCCCCATCGTGTCCTGTCTTTGACTAATAACCTGAACAGAAAGTAGCAGGTGCAAACTGATTTGCTGAAAAGCGATTTCACAGATGATGTGCTTTGAATTTGCCATTAAACATGACCAGGAGATGACACTAAGTCCACAATGGCATGCAAATATGACAGTCACATGATCTGAACAAGAGAAGACAGCAATATGAATTCCTTTAGGACCCTCCTAATCCATCTAGGAACATCTTCCATTGTGTCGGACATCGGACAACAACCAATCACCGCTAAATAATTACTGCTGGCATTCCAAAGCCAGGAATCTGCGTGGACCGCCGGCTCTTGTGAAATAGGAAATGAAACATGCGGAGGCTTGTTTCTCTGGCAGATCCTGAATATTCCTGTGGTCTGGCGCTTTTGATACTGTGGCCCAGGGCCTCTGGTTCCTAATGGTGGAGAACGCAGAGCTCCGGTCACGACAGGAAATACTTGCTATGTGAAACATCTGCCCAAAACGGATTCATTCAGAAGCGTCAAATACACAAGTGTGTTGATGCACTGATAAACAAAATGTGTTACCATAATGGCCCAGAGAATTTGGTTAGAACTGCCTCATTTACAGAAAACAAGAATCTAGTCAAAGTCAGAAAAGGGTGTTTCAGCGGAATTATGTTGATTTAAAACATGTGAAATTTCCCCCAGACAGTGTTCCTTAAAATTTTACTGGTCCAGTCAGTTACAGACTTTGTAGCCCTTAAAGATGTGTTCACAGACATTACTAGTCAAACTCTGGGGTCCTCTGGTGTTCCCTCACTTGGGGGCTGTAATCGTGGCCATGACTGTGGGAGCGCCGCTGTGAGGGTCGCTCTGACCCGGTTGGATGGGGGAGTCGGTACTGCAGCTTCATGGCTGTGGTGCTGACTCGTCTGTTCACTGGTTTTGGGTCGACTCTTCCGGATGTTTTTTTTTAGTCATGGATTTCGTTATAGCTCTCGGTGTGGGCGGTCCTGTTTATGACGGGGTTTCCTCCGTTCTGGTTTCCTAACTTCCTGTTTTCATGTGTGCTAATCTTCTTTTAATGTTTTATTACAGTGTGTGTGTGTGTGTATTTGTATGTTTGTGCGTGCTTGTGCGTATTGGCGAAGGGACGTTATTGTTTTTATTGTGTAAAGCACTTTGCGTAACATTTAGAGAAGCACTATTTAAATAAAGTCAGACTGATTGATTGATGATTGATTGACACTGACAAATATGTGGAATTCAATTTACCACAGTAATGTTTTACAATCCAATCGACAATCCACAGATAACTGCTCATGTTTATTTTGTAAGAATACACCAACAGTCCTTTCGATGGTTTTACTGCAATCGACTAAACAAATAGAAATTTCCCGTCACGGAATAATTCCAAAGTGAAAATGGAGCCAGGTATAATGCAGCAATTAGATGATGGCGATACTGTGAAACTGTGTTGGTGTGAGCTGCCGGGGAAGGTGACAGGGGATGGTACCAGGAAGGGGAGGGAAGCCCGTTGAACTTGGAGTGTCATAAGAAGTGTACGCAACATTCCTACACAGAGAGACCCTCACAGCACTCCGTCAGCTGCAGTGTGCACTGCTGAGGCAAATTAAGGAAGCCTTGGCAGCCTTTTAATGGTCTGTCACACTCTAACAGGTTTAGAGCGCTTACAATGGACCCAGGCACTAAGCTCGACAGCTCACACTTAATTGTTCAGAACCTGTATGTGTGTGTGTGTGTAGTGTCAGAGTCTTTGTTTGCCTGTAACTAAAGTCACTGATTCTCATCACGAGGACAGATGAGATAGCTACTTCCTGCCAGTCAGTCTGTCGTTCTGGCTGGCTCAATACAAAGAACTCTCCGGCTGATTTGTTATGATGAATGCGGTGCCAATATCTGTGTTTCCAACTCCTCTTGGCCTGTTATTTTAGAGTAAATGATCCCAAACCGCAGGTATTCGTACACAGCTACATTCTCATTCTGCTGTTAATTGCGAGGCCATTTTACACAAATTCAATATCAAATCTCGTTGCAATTTCAAATGAACCACCGTCACAGAGACAACACAACTGCATGCATGGCCAGAAATGATTAACTGGGTGCCAGTAATGAACCGAACATCTAGTGTCTCAATTTTCAAGTGGTGCCTGAAAAAAAATCAACATGTCATATAAAACCATTTGTGTTTCAATCACTAACCCACAGTCTGGCAGCCAAACGGTCCGCAGACATTGATGTGGCGGTGGGGCCTAGAACATTCTCTTAAAGTGGTTTTCAGATTCTAAGTTGTGTGACCCAGAATGTGTTTGACAATCTCCTTTTAATTATGCCTTGAAGGGACAACTCATTCCCACTGCTGTCCCCAGAGCAAAATTAATTACTCAGACAAAAGCGATTCCAGCTCATGGCAAAGATGAATCATTTTAGTATTTGGGGAATGAGCAATGCTCTTCAGTCATTGGCTAATGACGGAGACCCAGACTCCAAAAAATCCATTTAACGCACTCCATCATCTCAGAGCCTCGCCTCCAGGAGGCTCCCCCTTGTCGCCCCAGACATGTACAGTACATAATGGTGTCAGATTTTTATCATTCTTGAGATAGATTCATGAATGATAAAATAGATTCATGATATCATTTTCTCCCGATGATGCTTTGAAGTAAAATCATGAAATTTGTCTTCGTTGGATACAAAGAAACTAGCCTGAACCCAGCCGCCTGGTTCAGGCCATCAGCCAGAGGACACGCCCTGACTAACTGCCGCTAGGAAAACCATTCATTCGGCTAAATGACTGTGTCATCTGTCAGCCCGTTTAAATGAGTGTTTATGACCGCTGGATAATTAAGCTAATCACAAAACCAAGGGTTGTGCCAAACCCGGGCCTCACAGAGACGCAGAAGAAAAGGTGAACTGGTGGGACGGAGGTTTTTCTTCTCAAATCAAAGACTTTAATGTAGTTATTCTTGTCTGATGCAAACAAAGAAATAGTGCTGTTACGACAGCTGAAGCCTCATTGTGATTGCTTGATAAATGGCAGAGCGGAGATCGGATTACAACATTTTCCCATTTGTCTCTTTCCACTTCTGTTATGTTTTTTAATTCTGTCTACTCCTCCCGCTGATTATCGCTTAATTTCTCCTACTCTTGCAAAGAGAAAGGAAGTTTCCAGAGACCCGTCACACCAGCAGATGTGCCGGGAATCCTCAAAAGCAGGTTTGTATTGACTGAATGATTGGCCGGTGTGTGCTTGGCAAGTCTGATGAGGCAACAACCAGAGTTTGCTCGATTTACACCTTCAGATTAAACTGCAGGGCTCTTGGGGATGCCCATGTCCTTGGATAAAAGGGTGATAACCTACTCAAACGTTTTCATTAAAAATGTGTCTTGTTATCTACGTCTGATAAGATGTGAATTCCAGAGACATGAGGACAGCATATGGAAACCGTCAGCAGGCCAATTGCTCTTGCACCACTTCCCCAGCAGTGAAATATTTGTTGTCCTAGAGAAGGGAAGGCTGGTTTTGTCCTCTGCAGCACATGTGTAGGTGAGTGTGTCTCTATCTGTATGTTATGAAGAGAGATGAACCCTGCAGAAGCACGTAGGCGCAATGTGGAGCGGCCCTCAAGTTCAAAATTCTTCCTTTGTTCTTTCCACATACATCTTGTTGCTACAAGACCGAAGGGAAATACATCCACATCCACATCTGCATCGGCTCTGCTGAACCGTGCTGGACCATGTTAGACGTGCAATTCTTCCCATTTCTGGACGGATGCTTAAATATCTCGATTAAGCCAGTGCAAATGCAAGACCATGAGTTCCAATATAGCACATTATACAAAAAAACATTAAAACACTCTCACTAACATGACTAATATCTGTACTGAGGAGGCCAAGAACCCAGATGGAATGTTGGAAACATGGCAATTAAGCACTTTGGAGATAATCTGTTGAAAGAGGAAACATGCCATTATAAATGAAACAGCTCATGGGGTCACATTAGTAAATGTGTTTTTAAGGAAAGTCAAGAAACACATGCTTTTTGAGCAACATCTCACAACTTTCTACGGCAACACATGTGGAAGACACACACAAGGACACAGCTTGATGTGGAACATCTCAACATTTGATGGGCAGAGAGTATTATGCCTATCACAAGAGTCCTTGCGGCCGCCATACTACTAGTCAGCCATCACCGTGAAGACATGTCTGATCATCTTAAGAGCAATTTCTGTCAAAATGAGGGTCAGCCGCTCTACAGGTACAATAATAATAGACCAAGAGAGAGGACATAGGAGGTGGAACCATGTTGAACGTGTTCTTCCTCAGACACTGCAAAGGACTGCAGGGAGGGAGAGAGAAAGAGAGAGAGAGAGAGAGAGAGAGAGAGAGAGATAGAACACTTCCTAAGGCTAAAAGGTGCATATCAAATGTCCCAAGAGCAAAAACTCATGAGCAGTGGAAACTCAATTTACCTTGTCTTCAATTTACCTGACATTTTATGTCCACCATTATTGCCATAAGCAATAAAGGGGCTCCATCATACCTATTATTGTGAAGTGCCCACTAACAATGTTTCCCCTTCTTTGCCATGGTTCCTTGGATCAATTCTCCATAGTTGAGAGATCAATAATGTTGGGCTTAGGCTATAAGAGTCTTTGCAGCCCATGTGGCTTTAAGTAAGGAATCCAATAACACCATGTGCAATCGTTAACTTGTCAGGTTTGATTTCGCTTAAGTACCTGACTCCGGTTTCCCTCACAATGGCTGCTACCTAACCAGTTTGGAAGTCTTAGTACATTGAACTGATGTTTGAGGTAAGGTGATAATATTCAGCTAAATTGTTGAATATGATGAGCAGAAACATTTTCGTCAGTAGGTATACAATAGAGAAGAATGAGGAGATGCTGTGACATCAATGCAAAGTAGGTAATCATGTCTGTCTGTCTGTTATAGGCATACTGTGTCTGAACATCACCATGATGAAGATTTTATACAGCACAAAGGTAGGAATTATGTTATAAAGCAGCAGACTGAATTATTGAAACAAGACTTAATTGAGGTGAGCTCTCTGGATGCTGATGTGTTCATCAGGGAACCTGTGCCATCAGTCAGAGGAGGAGTTAAGGAATTGGTCAGGAACTGAACACGTGTTGCATGTTCAGTCTTTTCAGTACGTTTTATGGACAATTTCAACCGTTTTGTGGGACCATAGACACCTTTTTAGGGTACAAGGGCTTTGTTTTTAAAAGTAATGGATACAATTGTTTATATTAAACATATTCTACTTCCTGCATCATCGATCTACTCCCCCTGCCAAGGACAAGAGACGACTGGAATGAGGCAGGAGGAGGACAAAACATGAATGCGGACAATACTGGAGTGCCTTCTCAGCAAAGAAGAAGACGATGACACACCAGCCACACTATTAACCACCCATGAGGATTTACTTATATAGGTACATGGATCGATCGGCCACCTGTGCCATACACGCAAACCAAGCATGAACTACCACGGGTCCAAACATCTCACTAGTAAATCAGAAAAAACAAGGCTCTCAATTTGTAACACCAGTAAGGATAAAATAAGGCATCACCGCCAAACGTTTGGCACAACAAACTTAATCACGGACTTCAAATATAATCACTCGAGGTACAAATACAGTTTAGGAACTAACGTTAGCAGAGCAGCTAAAGCTAGAGGGAGCTCGGAAACAGCCACAAGCCCTGAAGTGCATGAAAAAAGCCAGCATGTAACATATAATGGACTGAACAGGGCTTTCAAAAGTTCTATTTTCACAAATATCATACATTGGTTGAAGAAACACACGGTGATCGGCCAGGAAAATTGCAATCGGTGCACCTCTAGGATTTACACACTCCTCTTACCCAATCATTCTATTCTGTTACCCTTTCCACCACTTTCCTTCCCTCATAGAGTTCACCGACCAGATACAACAGTTGGTCACAGAACCCAAATAATCTCCATCCTAATCTCAAAGGGCAGCACGTGAAACGATCAGAAGGATTTCTGACATGGCAGAAATTTTGCTTGACCGACTTAGTCTTTTCCAAAATTGAAGCAGAGCCATGACTTGATTATATGACGTCATTTATGCATTTTTGTAACTGCACCTGTGCGAAGAGACTACTGAGTATCTAAGTTGCTACGGAGATACGGCCCGTCAGGTGGACAATCAATCACAAGTGGTCATACAGTTTGTGGCTGGTAGCAACTACACAGCAAGAAAGAAAAGGGAAGGTCCTTAGCTGCTGAAGCGGTGTTAGCTATCAAGCTAACACGGAACCATATGCGGTCAAGTGTAGCTAGTTTACCTCCGATTCTCTCTGCGAAAAGACGAGCCATACTATCCACACAGTCCTATCCACCTACCATGCCTCTTTTTTTAGGTTTCGGCACACAGGATATCAAAAATGATTAAGGCAGATTGTTTCTCTCTTGTTAGCATGTCGCTAGGAAACAAAGTTCTTCCCACCTCGGAGGTTTCAAACAAGTCCTCATTGACAATCGTAAAAAATAGCAACATGCTGCAGAAACCCTCCCATCACCATCTCCCCGAATAGTCTGATGAAGACTTAACTCTTCATCACACATCACCTGTTGTAATAAATCATTCATCTTATCATCATTTCGTCTTCTCTGGTTGAAACACAACTATCAGGATATTACTTTAGGTGATGGAGCTATATCTATGACACTGAAAAGATCAGCTCAATCAACATTTTCACCAACTGCACATCCACGCTTTCAGTCTGTTGGGCCCACAAGCAGCCCGGAACCCAATCCAAAATGATCCTGTGACTGACTTGAAGAACCATGCTGGGAGGAAAATAAAAAAATAAGCACATTGTGAGCTATCAATCATCACTTCATTCCTCAACGGTAGCGGTTTACTTCAATGCCATAGACCAAAACTCAAAACATTGTTCTGATGTGATGAACTACTAGCAAACTGGATCCATTGTTATAAGACACATTTCTTCCAACCGCCCGCAGAACAAGATCAGTTTGGAGCTGAGTAGAATATACACCAATCAACAACAACATTAGGCCTTAATGTCGTCGTTGATTGGTGTATATATCAGTGGATTTCTGAGTTGATGATGTATTTCCTATAAAGAGTAAAGGATCCCAGAATGTAATGCGGACAAAAAGAATGTAGAGTTGAGAAACCGCGTCTGAGTTCTTCATTTGACTTTAGGATAAACTGCCACTCTTGTGGAAACGCATGAACTGACAGCGAACAATGAGCCGCTCTGTCTCATGAGCAACACCCCCGTTGTTGCGCTCATATCCGGTCTCAGAGAACAAAGACACAGACTTTACTCGTTTGTGATTTAGTTATTTAATTTATTTATGACTCCATTTAGAAAATGAAAATCAAACCTTTTTTAAAAAAAATTAATAAAATATAACCCCCTTTTTTTTTTTTTGTCATTAAAGGGAAAAAAATTGTGTTTTTCCAGTTGAGATTTTTATTTGTTTAAACGAAAAAATGAAACAATCACTTTTTTTTCAGTATTTCTAAATCTGTTTCTGAAACTAACATTGAAATACCAGAAGATGTGTTGATCAGCTCTTTCCAATGGGCTGAAAGAATTTAGGAAAGTTAATTCTCATATTTCCATTGGCCTCTCTTTGTAGTGACATCTTTGTTTTTCCTTCCTTTCTCTACGTGCTGTTTTGTCATACCATCGGCCCCGGCCCCCCTGAGGGATCTTCATCCTCCTATATTAAGAGAGGAAATGTATCCGCTTCTATCGTAATTACAAACCGACTGGAGGCGAAGCTTCTTCATCTCTGCTGGATTCTTGCTTGCTTTTCCTTTTTCTTTTTTCCATTATTTACACACCTCTCTCAGGCGAGAGGACGGACACACGCTGAGCGATCAGCTCTGCTTTTCCTCCGGTGCTGTCGGACATTCTTTCAAATCTAATATGGCTCATATTGTAATGGCGGTGGGGGAGGCAATCGAGGCAAGGACATAGATGGGGTTTTGTTTGTGAGAAAGAAATGTGTTTTCTGTGTACATTAGTTTCTTTTTCATTACACAGAAAATGTTGCATATGAGAAACTGCAAAAAAAAAAAGAAGAAGCATAATACAGACTCATAGTGGGAGTGTTTATTTCCTCAGAGTGGAACCCTTTCCCCTTGGATTAGAGGCTGAACGACCTAGCATGCTTTGTTCAGTTATTTAATTTATTTGCCAAATTGATTAATCTATTAATTATTATTATTCTAGATTTTTTCCCCTCATTGTTAAATAAAGGTTAAATTAAAATAATGTAAATGAATAAATCCAAAAATTTACTAAATGGCTCTTTTTAAAGCTATCAGCTTTTAATTTCAGCTGGAGGTTTTTTACGGCACATGACAACTAACAACAATAAAAATAATGACGAATACTTATTTCTGAAATATGGCTTTTAATGCACTTTACTGCTTTCATATCAGCGTGTTGAACCCAGGCAACACGCAACCCACATTGGACATCGTAAGATCGTGCAAGATCGTAAAGCTGGGACACATTTGTAACGTGAAGAGTATCATGGTGATCGTTTCATAGTAATTTGGTTCTCTTGTCGTCATTAACAATTCTCCACATTTAAAGTTGTAATGTTAAACTTAAGAGAAATGTGAAGTACATGTGTTTTAATATTAAGCTAGCTTAGCGAGTCAAGTTTTCAGCGTCTGGAGAGACGACGACCCTCCGCTTCAAACGATCCAAACATTACTGACGCGCTCCAGCGCACGAAAGTTCCGCCTAGAAAATCTGGCCGTTTACGACCTTTTTGGCTGTGCTGACGGTAAAACGCTCCCACAGCTTGAGTGTTTTCTGCCATGATGGTGTTGCCATGGCGCTACTTTTTTACTTCCTTCTCGTTAGTGGTGTCAGAGGAGGTGTCTGGTGACATCACAAACGAATCGACTATTAAATTCGTTGACAACTAATTTCATAAATGATTTTCGTCGATAACGTTGAGTATTCGTTGTTATTGCATCTGTGTTTTGCTAACGTGCTACTGTGCAGTGATCCCCTCCATCCTGAAGACTATATGAAGCACCACCGACAGGGGACGCCGGTAGGAATAAACAGCGAGATACCACAGAGTCGCTTACTGGAGGAAGAAGTTTACACTTTCAAGGTTCTGTGATTTAAGAGTGGATTCATTTTCCCTCTAATCTCTCAACCTGTCTGCAGTTACATGCCACAGTGTAATTTACTGTAATTAGTCTCTCTTCGTGTTGAGTACTAACGGAAGGGCAAGAGTTCACGAAAACACAAAGTGGAGAGGGGAAAAAGAAAAGACTGACAGGAAATAAAGTGAAGAGTAATAAAAGAAGATTGTCTGGTGAGTGATAAATTCAGTGAGAGGTTGGAATGAACACAAAGACTGACACTATTTACGCCTGCTGTCGCTCAAAAGCCGATAGCTGATGTACAACTAGACCTACGCTGTTGTAGCCAGCAAGGGTATATCACTGAAAAGACCCCAATCCCCTGTGTTTTGTCCAGAAAACAGCGTTTTTCCTAAAAAAAAGCTCCTCTTGTGAGTAACATATAATAATAATAATACATTTAATTTATCATATGATATATACAAGATAGATTTGGACTACATCGACCAACGGGGAGAAATTATAGCTGGAAAACTCTTTGAGATAAAGCTCCCCCTAGTGACAGAAATATACAATCGACCTTTCCCGCGAAAATCAATCCAGTTCTTCCTCACACTAAGGTCTTGGTGTGAATAAAATTTGAAAATGATCCATGACATAGTTTTAAAGTCATTGCGTTGACACGACCAATCTGGGGCCGCGGCGCTGACAATTCCATAATACCCCTTACTTTTCGAGGATATAATTACGTAGTTTGCCTGTTTGTCACAAACAAAATACGGAGCAGAAAGACGCTTGATTGTTGGGTTAGGTTCTTGTCCCCAAGTTGTGACATCCAGACTCTTTGTTGGGTAAATGGTGTCAGTTATCTCCATTAATTGTTTTTAAATACATGTCTCCGGGTCGTGGACGCATAGACACACACCTCTCTTGGTTTAGGAATCAATTTTGTGGTGGGCTTCACAGTAGCTCAACTTTTGGACATCCCGGTGAGCTAAACATCATGAGAGGAGTCCTGGTGTAGCAGAGTTGTGTGTGGACATTGATAGCAGTGACTCGTATCCCCAGGCTGTGGCAGCCATCTAAGAAACGACCTTGTGTTTCCTACTTATAAAAAAAACAACCTAGAAATCCATAACCAGAGTGTTAATGTCTCATGTGTCTCGTGGAATGCCTCTGGTTTCCTTTCCTGTTTGTGGTGAAGATGGTCCAAACCTCTTCTGCTTCCCTCTGCTGTAGGTGTGAGAGCGATGACAGTTTTAATGGTGGTGTTTGTTGGCGATGGTGACACACACCTTGATATCTTTTCTCTATCTACCTTGATGTTCCAGGAATAACATGGCAGGAATGTTGCGTGTAAGCAGGAGCCAAACGACAGTGATGATTATCAAATCTAAATCCAATCCAATTTCTTCCCCCATTGCATGAAAGCGCCGCGGGGGAGTCTCGACATGTTGGCAAACAGACGCAGGGATTTGGAGTGGTGCATATATAAAATTAGAGTCATGGTGGAAATTAGGGGAGGGTGAGCGGAGATCTGGTGTGAAGCCTCCATTTACAGCAGGATAAATAAGGAGAAATGATAAATATTTGTTTCCAGCTCTGTGACTGTGACAGGAACATGACAACGATAACGACAGCCACACCCCAACATCAAAAAATAGATCACAGCAATAAAGACAAATCAAACGGATTGCAGAGCAGCAATTAATTCCAAGGATAATGACAAGGGAAGCCGTCCAAAAGTGTTTCCAACTCAATTAGTCTCTCATCGCAGTGTGGAATGAAAGAAAAACAAATTAAGTTGCAGAGTAAGAGAGGGAGTGAGGGGAAGAGATAAAGCAGAGGAAGGGAGAAAGTGTGTGAGAATGTGATATTCACAATAAGGGCTTGAGGGGAATGAGTGTGGGAAAGAGATGGAGAGAGGAGGGGTTGGCGGAGTGGGAAAGAGAGAGAAGGAGAGGTTGTTGTGTGTCTAAGATCTTCTGATAGCTGCCACCACTAATGGACACCAGAGAGAGGTGGAGGGAGGGAGGGGGGTAGAGAAGAAGAGGTGTTTGCTGTACTTACAGCTGTTTGGGTCGGGCAGTAGGTGTAGCTCGTGTGAGCGGACTGGAGGTGATGGTGCAGGTGTTGCTGGTCGGGATCGAAATAATGCAGACTTGATTGGGAGGAGAAGGAGGGGTCGCGCTTTGGCCTTTGACCACCACTGCTAGAAGTGGTCCAAGTGGAGCCAAGGCTTGACCTCACGGTTGCTGTCTTACTGCTATGGTGACCTCCCACTGTTGAAGTAGACTGGGGGAGGGGGGGGACAAGACAAGAGGGGAAAAGGAGGTTGGAGAAAGGTGAAAGGAAATGGTTAGAGTCAGCGGAGACGAGAGAACTTTTGAGCGAGTGCAGAGACAAATGCTACAGTCAAAGAGCATCGATAGCATAACGGCGAGAAGCCACCACTCTGCAGTAAGCGAATATTGACGGCTGATTGCCTCCTCGCTATCCTGCAGGCAAAGAGAAACCGGGACCTGCGCTGATCCAAAATCTCCATCGAGATTGTTCACACACCTTAGTTTCACCCTAAATCCTTTTCTCCATCCCCTTTCTGTATCCAGGCGCCAGGTGTTACGAAATCCGCCTCTGTTACGGTCGAGATGTGTTCCCTCTGAAAACGTGCTGATTGGTGGGATAAGATGCTCGGATTACAGGCTGGCAATGTGCTTCCCATTGTGATGTCATGCATTGGGTAGCAGCGAGGTCCAGGAAACACAGGGCTGAGTCTGCTGACGGGCGGGCTTACGCCGCTCACACACGGGTTAGCTGGGCTGTCATGGCCGATGGAGCTTAGAGGAAAATGCGGGAAAAGCAGCGCACAAATGCCCATCCAAGGCATTTTAACAAAGACCGGGGGCAAACACGACAATAGTCTGGAAAGGAATGCCAATTAGAGTTTGTTTGATTTGCATTTTGTCCCCAAACAGCAGTTATTACTGCATTAGATAAAATCAAATATTGTCTTGATGCTAATCTAAAGAACAATTAATAAACAAATAACGTTTCATAGTTGATTGATGATCTTTTTTCATAAAAACTAAAGAAATAAAAGTTGTTTTATGGGTCGGTTTTCATAGATAAATGAAAGATAAATAAAGCATGTGGAATTCTTTTAATTTCAATGCTGGGCAATTAATCGTAATAAAATTGGGATAAGTCTAAGCAAACTAATTTAGTATTAAAATGAAAGGAACAGTGGAAAACTAGAAGGAGAGAAGCGGCAGATTTACGTGGGGAAAAGCCGTCGGCCAATGTGAGAGAAAACTACAAATAAAAAATCCATGAGAGCTATTTTGCTTCAAGATGCTCCTATTTCAGTTAATTTGCTTTTAAATGTTAATTGCTCTACTTATCTCTATGGTTTACTATTTTCATAATTTAGTTGTTTCTCTCTCTTTCAATCATTATTTTATCAAAAGCTGTCAGTTTGTGTTTGTTGCTGTTTTGTTTTTTTCATTTATTGTTTTACACTCGGCTATTATGCAAATGAGGTCTATAACTCAATGTAATTCAGAGTTAAAATAAAGTTTGAATGAATATATGAATGAATAAATAAGAAGATGTTGCAGTTGAAGGTTAGGAAGAGATTAATCCAATAAACTACATCGTAATTTTACCAAGAAAAAAATGAGCTCACTAAGATAAAAATAAAAAACTATCTTTTTTTTTGAGAATTTTAATTTAATACCTCACACACTCTAAAATTTACCATTAAATAACAAACTCTTTGCTCAAGCATGTTTTTAAACTCCAAAAATATACGAGAAATCAAATGTAATGCAACTTTAATTATATTCGCTCAAACTTTTGGTCAAGCATGTTTTTAGAAATACATTTTTTTGGTTGAGTCAAGTTCATTAATTATGTTTAGTAAGTCCTCAAATACTGTAATATGCCAAAAATAATAACAATAGCAAATGGTTAATGCCTCCTCCTTGGTGGCCCTTTTCACCCGTGGTGTCCCCCAGGGCTCCATGCGTGGCCCCTTACTCTTTAGCACATACATGCTGCCACTGGGCTACATTACAAACAGAGAAATATTATATTTTTTCTTATTAAATTTGAGTAATTTGTTATAACAAAGCAACAAAACTGAAAGTACAGACTGAAATCTACAAACAAACCTTTTGAGACAAAAATGTGATTAATAGAACAGAAAATACATTTAAATCATTAATGATAAACTAATCCTTTTTGTATAAAAAAAAAAAAAAATCACAATATTTCTCCCCGAGTTCATAAATGTGGCCATTGCTTAATAGCCTTTGCTATAAGATATAATCGTTATAATGGATAGCGAGAGTCTCAGAGCTTCTTACCTGCGGCAGATTATTCAACAAAGGCTTTGATCACTAGTGCCGATTTTAATACAATCACTAATCGGTGCACATAGACCGAGGCCGTGAGGAAATATGGAATAATTATCCTTACTTTCAACTAATGACTTTCAAATGTAAATGTCACTGCCTGAGGAGAAACCATGAAATGCGATGCGGTCTTAAGACCGTTTGGCCGAGACTCAATTTATATTTCTGAATGGAGTGCAGAGCAAAGACTTAAAAAAAAAAGAAAAGAAAAGTGAAATGAAGTACAGCTGTGTATCACCAGTGAGCATTAACAGACGCCTTTAACCCGAGTTGGATTTTGGCTGAGGTCAGGGGTCATCCCACACAGGGGAGACCCAGGGAGGGCGCTGGCAGCAATGCAGACACACAGCTGCACTTAAAAACCCGCCGCTCTTGTTTCTTCATCACTGAAGAACCAGAAGGGGAAATATGTAAGGCAAAGTTCGGCAAAAAAAAGATATACAATTTGTAACGACAGGTTTAAAGCTCATGCTAATGCAAGAACAGGAGGAGGCGAAGCAGGACGAATGTATTTAGAAGGTGTGGAGTCCGTAGAGGAGCTAATTCCAGCCCACCGAGGTAATAACACGTAAGGAAGGAAGTAGGAAGGGAGGAAGTGCTGATATAGAATTATCCGCTTTTCAGGGGTGTGAAAAATGCAGTTGCAATAAATGATTCACACTTTTTTCACGCTTTTGTCAAACACATCCATGACGCTGAGCTGAACGAAGTTAGTTACAGGGTGAATGTTTGAGAGCAGCGTGAGGGCAGGATATTCTGCGGATGTAAGTCGCTGAGTGCTCACCCCGTTCTCCAGCCGCCGAGGAAACACGGCCCCGAGGACGCTACATTAAGCTGCTACTTTAACACAACTATTCACCATTTCATGGAGTTTAAGTGTTGCCCCAAAGCCAGGCAGAAAACTCCACTGGCTTTATAAATGAAGCTTATTCAGCCAAAGTGCAGACGATCAGAACTAACGCATCCCCGCCTAAGATGTTTTGGAAAGAGCTTATCTCAGGGGAGGGCTAGTATTTAAATACATTTCATGCATATACGATAAGAGTCGTTGATAAAAACATGTTCAGGCCGGGCTGCTGTGCTGCATGAGCGACAAGATATTCGCCCCTTTATGACACAGGAGCAGGCCTACGAGGCTGAGATCTGAGCGTGGAGATATTCCAGCGCTGGAATGCACCAGCGCTCCCCAAACTCAGGTTCATGTCACAGACTTTCAGCGGCTCGTCAGAAAGCAGCATGCGGACCATATTTCTTCATTTTTACATAAGGGCCAATCGGATCTGGTTGCAAAGGGCTTTTGTTCTTCCAGGGGGGGGGGGATGTAAATGTGAATGTAATAGAAGCGGGAAAACAGATGTGTGTGAGAGTGTGTGTGTGTTGGTTTCTACATGTGTTTGAGAGTATGTGGATGTGTATGAGTACATGTTCAGATTCATGCTGAAGTTTATCTACTCAAAATCTGCCAAGCAGGAATTTTGGACTTTTCCTTTTTGAACAAACCAAATCCGTTGCAGTTATATTTAGTTTTAAGCTTAAGTTATGATAAAGTTTACTGGTTGTGACAGTGAGGGTGACGGGACAGAGTTTTAGAACAATTTAGCAGCACAAATGTAAAAACGGGTATTTATACTCAGACACTGCCCACCCCTCATATTTAGCTCCCCCTCACAATTGGATATACTTAGCCTGATAGACATAACCTGAACTTTCTAATGTAACTACAGGGAGAAGGAGGAAGAGGAAGTTGGCACCGTTGGGGTGGAAATGACATATTCACTATTTAATACCGTCCAAATGTTAATGATTATAAAGTATTTAATAAAAGACAAACACAAAAGTAAAGACATAACAAATAGTAAGAAAGCTGTAGAGTTTGAACAGTTATGTGTAAGATATGATCTGAGCAAAAATTATAACAGACATACCGATTACTACATCACACTTAGAACATTTTATGAAAAGATTATATTCAAGGAAATCTGGGATTTTATGGAATCGTTATTGCCACCGCCGCAGATCCTTCTCAAAATCAATCCCATGGATGATTTTCAAACTTTATACCCACAAACACCTTAGTGTGAACATGGACTGCGTTTATTTCGGGAAAGATCAGTTTCATATTTTTGTCACAATGAGAAGTTTTATCACTTACTATTCCCCACAGAGATATTTGGGCGTTACAGGTGTTCCAACGTTGTCAAGTGAAAATAGAAAAAAAAGACATATAAACCTGTGTATAAGTAAACATGCCTAAATAGACATACAATAGAGTTAAATAAGGTGTAAATAGGACAAAAGAGTCCAACTCCAGGGAAAAAACAGATATAAGGTAAAATAGTCCAGTGCAATTTTTGGACTTGATATTATTTTGAGGTAGAGGAAAGTTGAAGAGTTCAGGATTTTTGTTGGTTTTTGTTTGTTAGCGGCTATTTTACTTATTAAGGGGGAGTTTATTCACACTGTTTTTCTAGGTCTGATTTTGTCCAAACTTTCCTCAAGTGAACGAACTGAAGGCGATCTGACCTGTGTCAGTCAATTTACTGTAATTTGTTCATATGTCACACACTAGGCTTTTTCAAGTGTGTCTAAATTGAAATGAATGAGTGAATAAATTGACACAAGGTGATCGCTCTGTTTTATTACGGAGCTCAGAAAAACTAGTTAACTCTACTTATCTTCATTATCGAGGCACTAACGGGATCTGATCTCGGAGCATATCGCTGACTTCATAGAAATAGTTTTAGGACTTTTTGAGATTATTAATGAGTCACATTCAATCAGGGGGATTGCATGTAGAATGCAGGGGATTGGGGGCTTGTTTAAGAGTCTAGTTTAAGACTGTGAAGAGTGATGATTATTAGGAATGTAAGTTGGGGCGGGATAATGCTTCACTTTCAGCTATGATTGAGTTTATGGAGGAAGTGGCTCTATTATTCTGCTGAGATAAACCAAACAATCCAACATCTCCTGAGTCCATTTTTCAGGCGGTCAGTGATTTCCTTCCCGCTCCTCTCGTGGTGATGCTCCATGATTCTAGGTGTCTTCCCAGAGAATTACGCAACTCTTTGCAAAATAGAAGACGGTGTCTGTCCATAATGTAAAATTCAGCTGAGTCAGCTAAATGCTGTTTTATCCACGTGATTCTATCCGTTATAAAACTCTGTTTCATAGACTATTCTATCTGCATTATTTAACTATATTAGGCTTTCAAAAGACAGGAAATTAACTCCAGAGATGACTCTGGTGTCAGTCCCTTGGACAGAAACATAAACAAAGTAGAATCAGCCTTTTTATCATTATTATTATTCTTTAACTGTGAAAGAAAAGACGGATAATTCTCCTTCACTCCCTGGAGTCATTTCTCTGTGAACACTCCATGACCCCATAACTATGATGAAACCTCCCCATGAGGTTCCATCTCTGGAAGAATATGATCACACATACTATTCAGTGGTTTCCAGGAAATATTCCACCATAAAATCTCTACCGCGAGCGAGCAGAAACACACTCCGCTAAGGCGTTGACGATGCAAACTGTGTCTTATTGCCAAGACATCAGATTGCTTTTCTATTACAACAGAATGTCTTCATTGCTCTCTGTGAAATCCTCTACTTTTTACGGTTTCAGCTCGCTATATTGACTTGCTTGTCGGATGAATAAAAAGCCGGTGCGTTATTTAGTTGTAGGATTTGGTGACGGAATAATGGCTCCAGATGGCGACCACAATGGTCAAAAACGCGGCTACCTTTTTTAATTTTGTTTGACCACCAAGACACAAATATTCAATGCATTCATTGTTTCCTACTAATTTATTATTTGCTTCATTCCTTAAAAGTGACTAGCAACACTGATAATGCAAAAGTGAGAACAACAAATCCAACCAAACAGATGTTTACTGTTGGCACCGGCAGGAGAGCTGACTAACTGTCAGCAAAATGTCGTATTACTGCATGATGCGTTCACTGACTGTTCAACAAAGTTCAGATTCGGTAAAGCAGAATTGTATCGTATTAAAGAAAATGTAATCCTGTAAAATTGAGTTTTTGGAGAGAAACTTGAATAAAAGTTTTTGGCATTGGCAATTTGTAAATCAATTTTAGAGAGGGAATTGTGAAACATGTTTCTGCAAAAAATATAAACCCTTCTTGATGATGTCAGCGACATGGACACAGACTTAGAGCCTGAATAAGCAGGAAGCAACAATGGTATGCAGTTTAATTAAAATTATTATGTATTTATGGTAACAAGATCGTAGTAGATGGGACATGGCACATATTGTGCAACACAATGGGAAACAGGTAAAAGAAAAGCAGACGGAACGAAAGGGAGAGAGAAGGTTAAGGCAGACATTTAACATTGTACTCTGCGGTCGATATGTTTTGGCTCCTGAAAGTTTCATTTGGCTCCTAAATATTTTGATTTGTTTGGAGCCATGCAACTGGTTGCTGTTCTTTTGCTCTCAATTCATTTAATCACACTGCCCTGTGATTGTCTGATCACCCTCAAGGTACCGCACCCGACTGCTTTAGTCTGCTGCAGTCAACCGCAAGGCAGAAAATGGCGATGCCACAACACAGAAGTCAATGAAAATGTCCTGCTTCCTGTCTGTCTTATGTTCCTCATATTCACATGAATCACAATCAGAGTCACTGACAGCCTTCACTGCGCTGATGTGAGGCATATTCAAACCCATCCACTGGACGGAAACGAAGCCTCTCAAACATGACGATAAAGGCTGAAGCCCTTTTCAAATGAAGGTTGAAATGAGAGGTTTAAGGATCAGAGGTTTCAACAGAAAGAGCTGGGGAGACATCCCAGGTGGCATTAGTTAGGAAATATTGTCTTCTGGAAAGCCCTCCATGCCTGGCTGCTCTGTGAAAGAGATGAAGCCCTCCTCTGGCTGTGTCGTGTGAAATGACCTCCTCTGTACCGTGATGGGCTCAGCGGGTTCACGAAGAGCAGCTTCCCCCACCAACGTTCACCATAGCTTCATGTTGAACCAAGACAACGTGATAACTGGGGATGTGCGGGAAGTCTGACAAGTGTCAGGCTGATGTCTGTCAGAACAGACAGACAGAGTGTGAGGCTACCTCCATGCACAGCAGCACTGGGGCAGTGAAAGCTACGCACTAAGAAATAGAGGTTTAGGAATGTACCTAAAAAGGTACAAATGCTTCTTCGCTCCAGCAACAATGTGCAAATGTGAACCTTTGCACATTGGTACACTTTTGTACCTTCTTGTTTGAACCTTTTGAAGAATAATTCTGTACTTCTTTAGACAAACATGTACCTTTATGTCCTGGTATATAAATGTAGCTAATAGAAAGGTACAAATTTGGCGCCTAATGAGATACCTAATGGGGTGCCGCTGGGGCAACATGCTATTTTGTACCTTCAAGTGGCAAAAAGTTTAAATCTGAATGAAACAAAATTAATTGAATTCAAATTAACATGAGATGTGATTCAATTACATTGCAGCTCAGAACACAAAAAGTGAACTCATCAGGCTTTCTAAGCCCTTCATTGATCAGTTTACATGCCAAACACTTGAGCAGTTTAACACATTCACTATGCAGACATATTTTTATTCACTTGTGTCCTTCTTTAGATCTAACATTAATAGCAAAACCTGATGATCAGTGTCCAAACTTTATTTCGCAATGGCCAGATAGGTAGTTTAGACCATATATATGCTATATTTGGTTTTACACAAAACTGCATACTATTACACATGTATTACAACTCATCCAAAACTGCCAAGAAATTATTAAATTTTTCAAACTCTGCAGAGAAATATGAGAAAAAAGATCTTGCAGGTATGAGATGGTGATCACTTCTCAATCATCCCTGACATAACCATATGATGAAACAGCAGGGGTGGTGTCATCTCATATATGACCTCATCCAGATCTTGCAAAACCCGAATATTTAATCAGCAGTACTCCTGTAGAAAACCGGGATGCTGGTCCATGTAGTCCAGCAAAAAAGACTTACCCCATCTCTGCTTCTCCCTCTTTTCATCTCTACTTCCAGTCAAACTCTACAAAAAACATTCTAAGACGAAAGTCTTAGAGCAGAGGTCACTAACAGGCGGACCGCGGTCCGGGTCCGGACCCAGACGCCGTCCTATGCGGACCCAGACCTATAATCAATAAATTATTGAGGGATTCTACATTA